>JAWQEG010001416.1:62500-85000 GCA_033782935.1 Petrolisthes cinctipes | reverse complement strand
ACACCTCCCTCTATCCCAACGTCAATCCTTCCCCAACATAGGCAGTCAGTCAGTCAGTCAGTCAGTCCGTCCACACCATTCATCTGTCACTTCTTCACTCATGCACTACCCACACACACCTGGCTGGCTGGCTGTGCATGGATGGAGGTGGTGTAGGTGGGGGAGGGGGTGTAGGTGGGGGAGGGGGTGTAGGTGGGGGAGGTGGTGTATAGATGGGGGAGGTGGTGTGTAGATGGGGGAGGTGGTGTGTAGATGGGGGAGGTGGTGTGTAGATGGGGGAGGTGGTGTGTAGATGGGGGAGGTGGTGTGTAGATGGGGGAGGTGGTGTGTAGATGGGGGAGGTGGTGTGTAGATGGGGGAGGTGGTGTAGGTGGGGGAGGTGGTGTAGGTGGTATTTTTAGTGATAGTGGTGTTAGTGGTGATTGTTGGACAGTGGAGGTGATGATGGTGGCAGTAGTAATGGTATCACACTATACCTCTATCACCACTCCTCTTCCACCTCGATACACACACACACTTACACCTCTCCCACCAAACCACACTACAATATACACCTCTCCCACCAAACTACACCACAATACACCTCTCCCACATAATTACACCACAATACACCTCTCCCACATAATTACACCACACTACACCTCTCTCACCTAATTACACCATAATACACCTCTCCCAACAAACCACTTTACACCTTTACCAACACAACACACCACACTACACTCCAGGCCTCCATACCACCTCGGCACGGCACACAAGAGGAAAGAAATTGCAACCAACACAGTGTCGACACAAGCATGGCAACACACGCCACTCTGCCAACAACACAATCACCAGGACAACACACCACCCGGATCTATTATGACAACACACACCTACGTCACATCAACACACACACACACACACACACACACACACATCAGTAGTTATAGAAATTTTGACAATAATGGTACTGGTAGTGGTAGTAGTTCTGGTGATAATGGTAGCATACAGTGGGTGTGGTGAAGACAGTGGTGATAGTAGTAGTAGTTGTTGGTATTAGTGGTGGTGGTGGAGGTGGTGGCAGAAAGTACAGTGGTGTTAGTGGCAGTGATGATGGTCGTCGTGATAGTGGTGGGAGTGGTAGTGGCAGTGATTGTGATAGTGTGGTGGCAGTGATAGTAATAGTAGTGGTAGTAGTAGTAGTAGTGTGGTAGTGGAGGCACCAGCCAGGCATCACTAAGTGGGGTGAGTTTAACAACAAGTTGGAGGGCCAGAGTTGTCAACTTCCCCCGGGCCCTCCTCCATCTCCTGTTCCTCCTCCTCCTTTCATTCTCCTCCTCTTCCTCTTCCGTCTGCCTTGTTTGACTCTTCCTCTTCCTCTTTCGCCTCCTTTATTTAACTTCTTACTTTCCTATTGTTTACGTCTTCTCCAGCAGTTGTTAGTGACTTGGTGGTTACGTATTATTATTATTGAAGATGGGGAAGGAAGAAGAGTGTTGGTGCTACGCCAGAAAGATCTTGTGCCAAATGGAAGGTGGAGACAGAGAGAAGGTATGGCAAACACGTAAGGTAGGATGACTGCTTTCTATAGTAGAGGTACAGAAAACCCCCCAGGGACTTGTATCATCATTCAACCCAGATCTCAGTAGATGAATTAACTTGCAGACACACTGAAAGTTATCCTGGTTTGTCACCTCATGTATAATCTCTCTTGGGGGAACATATAATTGGTGATGGATGATAGTTATTCTGAATTGTACATCAAACACTGGGATGTCCATGTTTGTCTTCAGCTGTGTGTAACTTCTCCTTTGCTTCCTTGGATCCAGACGAAGGAGTGTGGAGTAGAGTGAGCTATGAGGAAAGTGGCTGGTTGGAGGAGTGTGTGGAAGAGGCAAAGAGAATGGAAAGTTTGAAGTGCAGGAAGAAAGAGGAGATGGAGAGAGCAGGAGAGGGGATGGAGAGAGCAGGAGAGGGGATGGAGAGAGCAGGAGAGGGGATGCAGGGCAGGGCAGGAGGGACAAACAGTCGCACACCAACAAGTTTCGTTCCTCGTAACTCCTACTAATGATGGCAGAGTAATACAGAGTGTCTAGGAATTATATAAACAACTTTACAAGTTCCTACAATACAATCTATTTGGATAATTTATGGACAACTTGTATATCATTACGGAATAATGAATTGTACTCTTGTATTTCTTAAAAAAAACACACGTATCTATCAGCAGGTTGAGTTACTGTTTCATCTTCAAAACATTACTGTATTAACGTGAAGGAAAGTTGATGAAAATGAGAAGGACATTCAGGGGACAAAATATTGACGGCTGACGGGAGAAGAGAACAAGATGGATAAATAATAAGATATAGTTAAAGAAAAGGGGGAAAAAGAAAAGGAAGGAAGAGGCGGGGTGGTGGTGGTGGTGGGGAGGGGGGTAGTATTGACTTAGAGTATTCAATGTGTGAGAGTAAAAAAAAAAAAAAAAAAAAAAAAAGTAAGACGGAAACCTAGATATATATACAGAGAGAGAGAGAGAGAGAGAGAGAGAGAGAGAGAGAGAGAGAGAGAGAGAGAAGAGAGAGAGATTTAATTACCTTCCCCGAACTATTGGTTATTAGGGAAAGTGTGGAAGTGAAATGAGCTCATCACAATTTAGAGAGCACTTCCTCCCTCTGACGCCTTCATTAAAATCTCCGTATCGATTCAATTATTCGTGCCTGGGTCTGCCTTGGCTTCTCTTCTGCCTCTCTCTCTCTCTCTCTCTCTCTCTCTCTGGTTGCCACACACACACACCACTGCCCTCGGAACAACCATCCAGAGCACACACACATACACACACACACCCTCTCTGGTACCGCCACTGAAACACACATGGCAAACAAGCAGGTGCCAATTGCCCTTTAACTGACTATTGTACCCTGACGAGCCAACAGTCAACAACCGAAATGCCTCGGCGCCAATCACACGAATGAATGTTTAAAGGGTGGTAATTCTTTTTTGTATACATTAATGGAGTGCCTTGATTCCTCCAAAGTATATAATTATGCCAGGAAACAGGACCAGATGAACAAATATAATTAATGGTGTTTGTTCTGTTGTTGCTTGGAATAGTTTGGAGGATTCAGTACGTTGCTCCAGAGTTACCAACACAAAATTTCCCCCTGAATTAATGTGCAGAAAATAAATAATACAACAACATGCAGGACAAAAAAAAAAAAACAACTTCAAACTGAAAAGAGTATACGGTAACAAAAAAAAATGTCTAATTGTCTATTCATCCGTGGAAACCAACCACAAAGAACACTACGTCATTGATGGACAAGGGGGTGGGGTGAGTGGGGGGAGTGTGTAGGGGAAGGGGGGGGGGAATGTGTGGGGGAAGGGGGTGTGTGTGGGTGGTGGTGGGAGTGAGAGATTGGGAGTGTGTGGGGAGTGAGGGATTGGGGGGAGTGAGTGATTGGGAGTATGTGGGTGGGAGGGAGTGTGTGGGGGTATGGAGGGAGGGAGTGTGTGGGGGTATGGGGGGAGTGAGAGTGTGGGGGTGTAGAGAGGGGTTGGATTCTTTACAGCACTTTTTCAATACCAGACACAATATTCAGTAACGATAAGGGTTCTGTCTCTTCATTAATTTCTTGCCAGGGTAATGAAGTATCAGATTATATTCCCCCATTACATATTCTCCTTTATTATTAAATACTATGGTGTACAGTCGGCGGCAATAGTCTTATCGCCTTAAGGGGGAAATTTTGTGTTGGTAAATCTGGAGCAACTAATTCCTCCAAACTATTCCAAGCATATTCCAAGACCTTTTGTACTTAAAAAAATATATATAAAAAAAACACTCGCTTCACCCAGGCTCTCTCCCTGGAACTCTCTCTCTCTCTCTCTCTCTCTCTCTCTCTCTCTCTCCAGTATTTGTGTGTGTGTGTGTGTGTGACTGATCGGGGAATGGAAAGAAAACATTAGTGTGGTTTGGGAATGTTTGGAAGGGATGCCCAATAACGCATCTCTCCTCGACAAAGTTGTTTTTCTGGATATTCTTCCTCGCGTCGTAAAGTTTTCCTTCAATATGCACCTGGCTGGATTGAAGCTTTGGTTGATTTTTTTTCATTTCATATTAAGTCTATTAAAATTTTGGCTATGCGTCTCAAGTAGCCTAATCCATTGTCATATTTTTTCCCCTAAGTCTATACCTTCTTTTTGCTTTCTCGCATCTATTGATTTTGTATTTTAATGTTTATTTTTTGTTTGTTTACCTTTGACTGCACCCCAAACAAATAAACACACAAATAAACAAACAAACTAAATGAAACCGCCATAACGTGAGCCTAACGTTAATGTATAATGTAGCCTATTATATATTTTAGTCTGATTGTAGCCTAATATGTTCACTTGGCTCAGGATATTCCCAGGCACCTTAATTCCTTACTCACTCACTCACCTATAGGCTATAAATCATTGCCAGTTCGTCTTACTTAATTAAATAATATCACACTACAAGGGGGGGTTGCATTTCACACTACAAATATCACAATACAAGGAAGGGGGGTTGCATTTCACACTACAAATATCACACTACAAGGAAGGGGGGTTGCATTTCACACTATACAAGGAAGGGTTGCATTTCACACTACAAGGATGGGGGGTTGCATTTCACCTCGTAGTTATTTTTACCTCCGGGACCAGAAATTCGTCCCGAGTAGTCACAGTACAACAAACAACACGTGGAAGTGAAAAAAAAAAGTGAAAAAAAAAAAAAACGATAAACAATGGCCTCAAACAATAATTATATGAACAAGCAGTGCCAATATCGATTGTTTGGAACTTGTGCAACTAAAAAAAAAATAAAAATAAAAAAAAAAAAAAAAAATGCATGCTCAAGAAGGAAAAAAAAAAGATAGATAATTTAATACCTCAAAGAAACATTACCTTATTATTTGATGATTAGCTTGGATGTGGACGACGATGGCCATTTTTGAGCTATGTAGGATGAGGGATGTTGACGATGGCCATTTAATTCGATGTGAAGGATATAATATAGTTCACAAGTATCACTACAATAATATATACTGTTCGTGGAGACAGACTGAAGGAAAAAAAAAGTGTACACAATGGCGTCTACGTGATGCTCTAGAAATTAACCTTATGACAGTTCAGTGGTCCGTTGTCAGCAGTGTTATCTCTGACTGAGGTTAGGTCAGTGTTGCCACAGGCCTACTGCTTGACGAAATTTCCCTAACGTCACTTTTAGAATTTTCATTTTTTTCCTCAATAATTCCTTGTTTATTTTTTACCATTGACGATCTCTCTGGTATTTTGTCTAGTAGAAATTACCCTATTTACTCTTTAATAATCTTAATATAATTTCCGTGTGTAGAGTTCAATATTCCCTAAAACAGAGAAATTTCCCTGCGCCTGGCAACATTGTGTTAGGTTAGCCTGCTGTACTGTGTCGTCCAAATGACTAATGCCACTTGAAATGCGCACTTGTTGCTCACCCATGCCTATACTTTACACTAATAAAAACATAAATTACATTCCTCCTAATATACATCAACAACACGTACAACTCAGTAATGTCTGTTGCGGTGATTTCATTCGGTTTATATCGGAGTGGGATCATGGATGGAGAGCACTACATGACAACGTGTAGCAAGTTAGCAACACCATGTTAGACCCTACAACAATCTATGAATAAAATATCACGGAGACGTATAAAGTGTCTTTCAACATAAGCATGATATAGGCTGCAGCTGTCTCCCAGGTTTTAAGAATATAGTGGTTATCCCATGGAGAAATAGTCGGTTAACCAATCAAAATTTATTAGTAGAAATAGTACACCAAAGAAAAATTCTAGTTATAGTTCAGAAAAAAATAATACAAATAATATCTGAGGCATGGAAAAAATCAATTCTTGTCCCAGGGCACTGGAAGAGATGACATACAGCCTGGAAACTTGACCTATTCTTTTTTTTTTTATCAGACAGTGGTGAAAAAAAAAAACCACTCAATGATTCCTGGAACTTGTGAACAAGATACGGGGCTTACATAAACAACATAAATATATATTACAGAACGATGGTAGTAGCAAAATTGTAAAAGTACAGAAAAGATAAAGTATAGATGTACTGTAGCCTACAAATTTCATTATACAGTATAGTACAGAACAACGTGTCCAAAAAAACTTTGCAAGTTGAATTTCAGATCATATTTATACTGATGGCATAATTGTACTGTATAATCATATGAAGGTGTATATAAATGAAGTTTTGTTTGTACAATCATTTATACTGTACATATAGTAATACTTCTCTGAGAAGTACATCTTTAAATACAACATAAAATTATGATATGCAGTACTTTAGAGATATATTTGTATATGCTGAAGAATGGGACAATATCTGAAGTACTACATGTAGAATATTGTATCTGGCTCAGAGCCAGGGGTGGAAAAATGAGATCAGAATACAGAATTAGGGACAGATATAGCTAGAGAAATAAGTCACACTCCCATTTACTGTCCCTCTCCAGCACAACACAGTTTAAACTTGCCAATTGGCTTGCTTTATCGGTCTATTTAGCTAGTCCCTCAGACAGAGGAAGCTGTTGACGGTGCAAATATTCATGTGATATACGAACGGGTGCATGATTGGCCAGTATAAGTGTGCCCTTCCTTGTGGATACATATATGACTCCTTGCTCTATTTAAACCAACAATATGTGTACTATATTTTTAAAATGATGTGAATAAACAAATGTGCACACATAACAACGGCAACACCTAGATGGTTGAAAAAAAAGAAAAAAGAATGTTGTATGGTATTATGTTGAAAATTTCCAAGCACGTTGTGGACTTGGAACTTACAATATTAAGCAAGAGCTTATGCAGTGCATCTCGGTAAAAGAACATATACCCATTATACTTTATATACATAAAGTAAACAAATAAGAGCAGTTTTCATGAGAGGAATCATAAACTACTCCTAACATAATCTGCCATATAATTATATCAATAAAATACTCCATTATTTCATGGGATAAAAGTGACAAACTAAATATGCTTTACTATGACTAACTTCTAAAATAAAACACAAAGATATGCCTAAGTATTTAAACACACTAGTTTCTGGAACACTGTGTTCAGTGTGAGACACTGAGTGACCTAGAAAACTTTTGTACCTTATATTCACATGTAAATCTGTTATTTGCTCACAATTATTTCAACTAAGTCCGGGTGTCCAAATACAATTTATGAGGACTGTACATGTATCACCTGAATTAACCTAATACTGTACAGTAATTGCAGTACATGTGGCAGTTCTCATACTGTATTTTGTAAATAGGCAGTTTAATTACAGGCAAGTGTGTTTGAACTACATATTCTCTTGTGCTGTGAAGGGGAACAACTATATCATAACTCTAAGGGTGGTACAATACTATTAAACTTTCTCTTCCACGAAAAAACTTTTTGTTGATATGTTTTCATTGCAAAACAATGGGAACTGGGCTACGAAGAGAACGTTACGTTAAAGAGAAAGGTTTAATAATACCACCCTGAGTATACAATTCAGGACTGCAGCACCTAAATGGTTTCAGTGATTAATGTGACAGAACAGAATAAAATCTAATACAATGCAGCATGGAAATTGAGAGTGCTGAGTAAAGGGATGGAGATTTACTAATACTATTCATTAAAAAAACTAAAGTTTATCATCAGCTCACATACTTTACAGTACTTGAAGGATAAATACTCTTTTGATTTTATTCAAACTGTTCCTACCATATACTGTAAATGAAACTGTTATACTGTACATTACATGTAATTGACAAATTTTCACAAAATATAGAAAACCCATCATAGTACAAGAAATTTTATTCCAAATAACTAAACCATCAAATAATAGGAAGTCAAGCACATTAGAGAAACAATATTTGTCCATCACATTACAGTGAAGAAAACATAATTATGATATAATTTGCAATAGGTGTAATATGTTGCAATCACCTACAACTGATTTGTAATGCTATCATTGCTGCTAACTGTAAGCCACTGACTGCTGCTTAATACTGTACACTTGGTTTTCATCATCAATAATAAACAGCACATGGGTTAACCGAGAAAACCGAGTCATTTTTCCGGTGGGATTTTCTTGTGGGCAATTTCGAGGGCTACTACCGATTCCTCCAAACTATGCCAGAAAACAGATGACCTCAGTGTTGTGTTTAGGTCTGTTTTGTGACATAGCTTGGAGGTATCAGTAGCCCTTCAATATACAGTACCGTTAAGAGAGTGCTAATCACAGTATATTATTGCTATTACCTGCATACAGTACTTGCATGTCTTTATACTGTATTTGGATGATGTTGCATGAAAATCCTATAGCCTGATCTTAACACAATTAGTTTTCCACTTAGATGGGAGGATAAAATGTCATGCAATAGGGTCAGGGAAGTTAGACTCTAGTACAATAAGTAATATTTAACACCTACTGTACTTTACTTAGAAGGAAACATCATTAGAATATATCCTTTGATTTTTCGATGTTTTATCATTGTTAGTCGTTCTGTATATGTGGACCGATAAGCTAAATGGGTTGTGGGGCATACTCATATGGTAAATAAAAATGCGCTATAATTAACCCATAAACTGCCAGACACTTTTTTCGACCTTGAGTCACACATAGTGCCAAATATTTTTTTTTTATATATACAGTATATAAATAAACCTGTTTGGGTGAGTAATGAATGTCATTGACAGTAAAAGCAATTACAAATACCTTGTCCGTATGTATATGCAAACACACATACAGTACACACACATATAATCCCAATAAAGTACACTATTAAAAGACACACTCAATATTAATAATCATATAAAAATAAGCCAAAAATAACTTTCAATATCAAACAAATATTCTGTTTATTTAAATACAAAATTAATATTCCTCAATTTCCACTTTCCATTAATGAAAGAAGATTATGGTGACCTAAGAAAATCCATAGTTAGCCTACAGGGTAACTAAAATATTCTTGGAAGACCAATTTTTTGTTTTGTTTTTTATAATGAGTCAATACAGTATACATATGTACCCAGCACTGAGTGTGAATAGACTGGTGTCCTCATATATACAGACCTGGCACTGTATGGGTTGACTTTCAGGACATAATACTGTACAGTACTATTTAAACTACTGTACACTCAAACTTCGATTTAACTGACTATATGGGGAATCAACTTGTCCCTTACTTGAAAATGTCCATTGTTTTACCATATTTTCAATTTAATTCTAGTTTCAGCATGTTGTTAAGATTCACACGCTCTCTTTCTCAACCTGGGCTGGGATTTCCCTGGGCAATATATAAAAAATAATGAGAAATATTCATAAACACAACCACACCATTCAGCCAGGTCAGGAGGTCAACAGTGACTGACACACACTTGATTTAGTGGGAACATCGGAGGGAGATTGTACCACCTGCCACGCATCACTCTGTCACCTAGCGGACATACGCTTCAAACAGCAGATTTTTATAATGGTCCTCTTCGTTTGTCATGTAGAATATTGAGTCCCATTAATTATATGTCCCTTAAATGGAGGTCCCTTAAATCTAGGGTTGAGTGTACTCTTCCTACAGTGTGCTTGCATTAACTACCTAACTATCTTTTTAATAGGTCCACAGCCATGCAACAGAGGACTGAGGCTTGCTGGGAAACTGAAGAAAAAATTTGCACAGAATGTTAGCAAAGTAAGACAAGTGTTGTAATATTTTGTGCGAGTTATTCAGTGTGATGGGCACATATTAAATAATGCTAAAGGATGTAAAGTAAAATGTATATTAGACTGAATAAAATACTGACACAGGACTTTGTTTCCAAATGGTATAGTATGGTTTGGATAAGGTAAAAAAAAAAATAATAATAATACTGACATTTACCCTCTTCTCTGTATAAAATTCTTTGGTTGGGACAGTAAGACATAGGTACAGTTGCAAGTAATAATTTCTTGTCATAACCTATCAACATAAAACTTATCAGTGGGAAGAGCCTCCTAATGCCGACATTGCACTTCAGTAATCCTTAACCGAGACTGTATCCATATAATGACAACCAACACATTATATATATATATATGAGTAAAGGCAGCGTCACATGAGCAAAATTATCCCATAGACAGAAGCCAATAATTTCTGACTTTCATCATGTTTGTGGAGATATCAGTAGTACAATCCGAAAGATGGCCGTCTTTTTCATATGGGATATGTACTGTACGTTGAAAGACAAAAGTAGTGTCTAGAAAATAGGCGAAAATATCTAAAATAATAATAATAATAATAGTTTGACCTTGGTGTGAGCAGTGATCTGGGTTTGTATAATGTACTCATGTGACATTGAATTAATTTTGTTCCTTTTCATTAGATTAATAATAAACCTTATTTATAACTACTGTATATATAACTTTCTATCCGTCGTACCTATTTCTAGTCACGGGTTTTGAATAATCAGTATCACAAAAATATTTTTCGTTCCTTGTATGACCATTCTACTATATACTTAAGTTTTCAATAATAAAACATACCTCCATGTTATATGCAGGAAAATGAGTCTCCCTGGAGTCCAAGAACTTGTCAGCTCCATAAAAGATAAAAGTAAATCCATGTGAAATACAGTAAGCCTCTACAAGCTGCAAGAGAGAACTAGAGAAGAAAAGAAAACCTGTGCTTACCTTGTGAAGTACTGTAATGTACAGCATCACTGTAATTCATATGAACAAATCCCATATTCATATCAGATTTCTGACTGGAAATGATAAAAAAATTTTACCCGTGATTACATTCTTAATTTTTGAATCCAAAATCCGGGCTGTTCCATCCACAATTTATCTATATCATTCTGATTTTCATACATTACCAAATGATTAAAATTAATTGGAGATATTCTACCCAAGTAAATAAGCGAGTCTTTAACATTCTCTAGTTAATAGGCATATACAGTGTACATTCTACAAAAGGTGTAAAAGAAATGAGTACACCTGTTCCCAGCTTCCGGAGAAAAGTGTTCATGTAAGTTTTATGTTAATGAAGACTCATAGCACTCTACTTACCTGGGTATCTCTAAACAGTAGTCATTGGTATGAGACCTCAATATCTCTTTACCAACTGAGGCTGACACCACTCCATACTCTCTCTACAGCATCTATAACCTCCTTCTTGTTAATCTGAAAGTTCTGCCAGGAGGAGGAACGGATAATCTGCTGGCCAGAGGTTGGGTTCAGCTCACTTGCACCAGGCTGGTTCTCACGCTGTCCCTTACTACTTCGCCCTTTGCCACGGCTTTTGAAGGTGAATTTAGTGTTTTCCTCTTGATGTTCTGGAGATAAATAATTGTCTTCGTCATCATTATTATAGAGGTAAAGTACTCTACACATTTTGTACTTTCTCTTTGCACTGTCCTTTCATGTCATAATGTTACCAAAAAGTAATTATACTCTTTAATCATTTCAATCATTGGAAGTAATATCTTTTGTGACTTATACCTAGCTCTGTATACTAATTCCACACCTCACTTCTTACTCACCGTTGTAGAGAGCTTTCCGAGCTTTCCCTTTGCTCGATGTTTCTCTGCGGCGAGGTGAGCTGTCTGGTTTTCCTCGAAGCTTTTCAAACCCAGCTGCCTCCTCCTGTGTAGATATAAAGGATAAACTGTATTTCCACTTCTAACATCAGCATCACATTCATATACTGTACTACAATAATTATCCAAATCAAATTTATAATATATATAATTATAATAATAATGTCATAATAATAACACTTCACTACGTCTACGTCTACATCTTTCCAAACATTCACATGCACATTATCCAGCAAAAAATTATTATTAGAAATTAAATAGTGAACTCAACCATAGACTATTGAACTCAGTCCTATGTAACTGTATGCACATAACGAATCTCTTTTTTGAGGTTTGTATACAGCTTTTCAATATTATACATAAAATCATGTTGTGCTAGTTAGAGACCTTGCATTATTTCTAAAATATTTTTCAACAATTCACCTGTTTAACTTTAAGAAGCAAAAGAAAATTCAAATATGAAAGTGTCAAAAAGTAATTTTTTTTATAAAATACTAGCATTTTGTATTGACACACCATTAAAACAATAATATAACTAATATATTATCTAATATATTTAACTCCAGGTACAGTAGAGTATAATGAAAAATACCAGAAATCTTTCTGAATTTCTTCATTGATCCCGGCCAGCTACAGTAGCAGTTCTGCATACCTGTATACATGAGGCAAAGGCAGCACTCTGTTGTTTTCTGCTGGAATCAGTGAGTGGGGCAGGACGTTTGCCAGCAGTGTCAGTGGTAGTGGCTGGGGAGTGGCTGTGTCTGTAGCCTTGGTGGTGACTATGGTGATAATTGTCAGTGGAGGAACCTGTACCTGAACTCCTGTGACGCCGCCGACCTTCTCTCCCGCCATTTTGATTTCGGTGATGATTTGCTAGCCATTCCCGAATTGGTCTGTGAAAAGGGTAGCCTGAGTAGCATCATGGGACATACAAATATATAAGTTGAGTGATACATACATGGTGATGCCTGATTCTATCATTTCATTAAAAGTCTATGGAGACATTGTAACCCTATACCTGCCTTTCCCATGAATGATCTTGAATGCCTCAACTCCTCTCCACAAGTCTGTTGCACCATGACAGAAGTACCGTACCTTTATTCAGCTTTGGTGGGAGGAGTGGCTACTCCATGAATTGATAAGTTAATATAGGGTTGCCAGTCCAACAATAATGACTAAAATAAAAATGTAACCCTGGACTGGAAATACAGGTGAGAACGTCTTCATCGGTAAAATATACTGTATTGTCTGGGAATCTGCAGGGCTTGTTCTGCCTAACTGCTCCACTTTGTTTGGGGTATGATATATTCATGCAATGCAATGAATTACTGTACTTCTTACACTTAAATTCTTTTCGCTTTTTCTTCTGAGTACATTTCATTCATCCACAGCAACTTTTTCTGCCACTGAAACTCCACTGCTCTCTTTAAACCACAGCAGTCCACAAAGCTGTCCACTTTCTCCTCCAGGGACATTCGCCATATCACACAAACCCAAAGCATTCTTAACCAAACATTTTTCAGACAAAGTTCATACACATTAAGACCCAATTATTACTCACTTGACAAAAGGCATAACCATATAGAACATATTTGTGGATCCATTTGCTTTGCTGAAGGTGCGATCATTTTTGTGTGCTGGGAGTTGGTTTATTTGGAACCACTTGACTTGCTTGATTTCTCCCTTGGTGCGTGGTACAAACTGTGTGTTAGTGGGGACACCCGGGATGATGTACAGTCGCACAAACTGCTCTCCAATGGAAGTCTCCAGGTACAAATTGGGATCCAGCAGTGAAGTGATGTCATATCCCGTCTCTTCCAGGACCTGGAGTTGAAAATGGTTTGAAATTTGAGTGAGCAGATACCAAGTTCTTGCATCCATGACCAAAGTTCCTTTCATCTAGACTTGGTGAAAGGAGCCAGTCTGAGGTGTCAGGCCTTGGTTATGCAGTGCAAAACTGAGTAGTGTGAACTAGCCTTAAAATAATGTTCTCGATAATATGTAACATACTGTATACAGCACATTTATTCCTTACTCTGTAAAGGAACTTTACTATTTTGAGAGACTTTTACAAACTTGTTTTAACATCAATGAAGGTTATACTATATGAAAAAAAATATTTTAAGCCAAGGAAACAGCAAAGCATTACATCTTGAGTGGATATTAGCTTGTAATGACTAATCTTTTGTCTTCTTGATGGTGGAAGGTAAACTAGAAATTTCCACTATCAATTATTATATTCTTCGTTTTCAAATCTTGTCTTAGAAATATTAAAGATGTTATGATCTTATAAACAGTGCAGTAGAAGGGACACTATAAATGTGAATGCTAGGGCTTGTTATGACTAAAAGTATGGTAACTATTTGAATATGATAACAAGAGTGCTATGACAGACTTCACGTATGGCACAGTTGTGAGGCTCCTCGTCCACATTAATCTTGCCCTTTGGGAAGCCCCATGAAGCACGGTGCCAGAACCCCTGCGAAAAGAAAATATTACTAACTTTTTCTGTCCAACACAAATAAACATGGAACATGCTAAAACCTACCCATATAACTAAATCACCTCAGTGACAAATGAGGCTTAGAAAAATATTATTTATTTTGCTAAACAAAATACAAATATAATTTATCTACAAGTCTTCTCTCAGAACAAGTGTGGGTTCTAGCCCTCATCAGTGGTGTGAAGTGATTGAATACATTTAATGCAGAATTAATGTAACATAGATGAAGTATTGTATAAAACCATAACCTACTATGCATACTGTATTATAAAGCACTGAACAAAACTCCTTCTAAGGGGTGGTTTAGGCCAAACCATCAAGCAGGGTGGCCTCCATGTGATGAGGTAGCAGAACTAGCAGTATGAAAGCTTACCCAGCGTGGCTTCTGTCAGAGACAAACCATGATTTGATTCCGCTTGGAGGCCATGAAGTGGATGGATGGATGGACTGTGTTTTAAAATTGATGAGAGGGTACCGGTAATACATGTATAAACATTCTGGTAATAATACCCACTATGATTTACCTGAACCAACAACACCTGGCTGAGGTCATGATTTAGGAGGAGTCCACCAAAAGTTGGGACACGGTGTTTGAAGTCCCTGAACCCTTGCAACATGTCTTCAATAGTGCCTGACGCTGGCTGGAACCCCACACGCTGTAATAAGATTAAATATTTTGAGAAAATCTGTGATACAAATGATACGAGTCTATATACAACAAAGGGTATGGGTTAGATGGTGATGATAACCAGTAGGATGTCTCCATTTTGCTTTATGAAGGCAGAGTAGTTGTGTTTATTGCCTATCCATGATCCTTCTTGAATAAGGCCCCAAATGCCTCAAAAATTAAAATATAAGGCAACTGCTTTAAAAGAATATCTCCATAATTAATGACAGATGTGCATTTTGATCAACAGCATTATACTTTTTCCTAATATTCATGTGGCAATGTATTTGCTGTCAGGATTTAGGTAATGCATAAGTGATAAAGTAAAACAGAATATACGGTTATATATGGTTATATAAATATCACCTGAAGAGGATTTTTTCAAGACAACATTTACTCGTGCTTCTTCTGGTCTAAAGCAAGCATCTGATGCTGTAGAATAGGGTATTTTAACCTGAAGAACTAACAGTGTAAAAATATCAAAAAAGGATTCTCCTCTAACAGTGTTTAATTAATATAAGGAGTATGATGCTTACAGAGTAGTCAAGACCAACCTGCCACCAGAACAAAGACTGAAATTATAAGTGGTTCTCACATTGAGCAACTGCTGTGCAAATGCATCAAACTTGAGGTTGTTGAGTTTTTCATCCTCTTCTGCATACTCATCAAGGTAAAACCAGTAAGCCAGTTCAGTCAGGAAGCACAAGTATATTGGGTTGCCAATCTCACTCTCTGGGGCGTCCAGCAGGAAACGACTGTGTACAGAAAGAGAGAACAGTCAATACAAAAATGCAAAATTATCACATGTAATGAAACACAGCCACAATTTACTTAAATTACCATAAATGCATTCTGTGCAAACATTCTGCAACTGAAATAAAAGCTAGAAAAGGTTGATAAGATGAAAATAAGGAAATAATTATGGGAACTCTACAAAAGCATTACCCATACACTTTAAAGTATGAAGTTAGAAATGTACCGTAATTATAATGTCCTACACTCTGTCAAGTCAGTACAGTATTGTATATGACAACGGAACCAACTGGACTGAAGGAACAATGTGTTAGTTCATATAAATCAATGAAATCTGTCTATCTACTGCCAGATACAGTACTTTATTCCTCATTGGAGTGGCAATGAACACACTGTTTACAAACCAACTTATATCTGCTAACACTCATTTCTCCAGCTTGCACCACTCTATCCCATGTACCTTTTGACTCCATTCTTCCAACTTAATTATTGATCTGCTTTTTACCATAATACCAAATGCTGCTCTTACACCTTCTAAATAAGCCTCACAATCAATATTCCTTCCATATGACTAGACCATGAGGTTATGCAGTACTGTATAAAAAAAAATCAAAATTATGCAAGTTATATATACAGTAAAAAAAAAATAAAAGTTATGCTAGTTATAAATACAGTATAAAAAAAATCAAAGTTACCTATACAGTATATACAAAATGTAAAATAATATACCGGCACTGAATCTGGCTAATGACGAGGCTAACGGGAAATCAATATAGAGAAGAGAATTTCCTTACTGTACATACCTGGCAATGTCATCTAGGAGATCTGTAGGGATGATGAAGTTTTTGTTGAGAGAAGGCGGCCCCATCGCTACACCTGAGAAAAACATCATACCAGTTACAGTCGGCAAAAAAAAAAAAAAAAAAAAAAAAAAAAATAATGAAACCTAATAATTATACGGTTGCCAGTCCAGCAATAATGGCTAAAACAAAGAAAATAAAAGATAAAATAAAATAAAAGATAAAATAAAATAAAAGATGAAATAAAATAAAAGATAAAATAAGATAAGATAAAATAAAATAAAAGATAAAATAAGATAAGATAAAATAAAATAAAAGATCCATGAAAATAAGATATAATAAAATAAAAGATCCATGAAAATAAGATAAAATAATATAAACGATCCATGAAAATAAGATAAAATAAAATAAAAGATCCATGAAAATAATATAAAATAATATAAAAGATCCATGAAAATAAGATAAAATAAAATAATAGATAAAATAAAATCCTAACGTAACGTAAATTATACTTAACTTAGGCTAATTTCAATATAAAGGTGGATTAAATACTTTTTTTGCTGACAATACATACACATTAATAAGACATGACCTAATTTAACCTGACCAGAACTAACCTATCCTAACCTGACCTGACCTATCCTAACCTAACCTATCCTAACCTGACCTGACTTAACCTAACCTGACCTAACCTATCCTAACCTGACCACACCAGACCAAACCTGACCTGACTTAACCTAACATGACCAGATAGGTGTGTGTGTTTGTATAGGTGTGTGTTTGTATAGGTGTGTGTTTGTATATGTGTGTGTGTTTGTATAGGTATGTGTGTTTGTATAGGTATGTGTGTTTGTATAGGTGTGTGTGTTTATATGTGTGTGTGTGTATGTGTGTTTGTATAGGTGTGTGTTTGTATATAGGTGTGTGTGTGTTTGTATAGGTGTGTGTTTGTATATGTGTATATGTATGTGTATGTATATGTGTATATATGTGTGTATGTGTGTATATATGTATGTCGTGCCAATTACCTCATAAATAACAACAATAACAACAAATAATATTATTAACGAGTCACTCCTTCAGTCAGCTGTTGTTGTTTATTATAGTTTGTTTTGTTTACAAGATGCAGTATAGCCAGATAAGAGATTTTACCAGATGCAGTATAGCCAGATTTGAGATTTTACCCTATGCAGTCTACAGTGTTGCCAGAGAAATTTTTCCCATTTTTATTCTTGAACAATCTTTATAATATCATTTCCCCATTGATACATAAAAAAAATTCTCGGTACCCCATGTTTAGTTAATTTTCCCCATTTATTCTTGAACAATCTTTATATTATTTCCCCATTGATAACATAAAATTCTCCATCTCTAGAGAAATTTCCCCATTTATTCTTGAACAATATTCATGTAATTCTCCATGTCTAAAGAATTTTCCCCATTTATTCTTGAACAATCTTTATATTATCATTTCCCCATTGATGTACAATTTTTTTTAAAAATTTAATAAAAAATAATTTTGATAAAAAAAAAAATTTGATAAAAAGAAATTGATCATGATATGACATTCATGTTAAATTAGTTATTAATTACATGCCAAGATTCAAACCTAATATGGAAGCACAACACCAATAAATATTTGAGCACTCTTGTGCCAACCAAATCCTCAGACATGTTTCGATCTACCAGACGAGTAAACACCATAATAAAGATACTGTATAATGTGTATATAGATGAGCAACAGTGCTACCAAGTACAGAAGGCATCTTACTGCCATGTTTCTGAGCTGCTTGTCCTCGATTCATTCGTCGGCAACTGTACCCCGAGCCAAGGAACCCACCGTCTGTAGCCTTCCTTGTTGTGCTACCCAATCGGGCGATCTCGCCAGCTACCCAGAAGGAATGAGAAATAGTAAGAGAGACAGACAGAACAGGCCATGCAGGGTGTGGTACGAAGGAAAGAGAAGGAACGGAGGGATAATTGAAGAACTGAAAAGGATTAGCTGGGGCCGAAGGGACGCCAAAACCCTTATAGTACTGACCACATCACCGCAGGCAATACTTCCCTTACGGGGATAGTCTACAGTAATTTTAACGGCAATATAGAACACTGAACATTATAACTGGTACAACCTGTCATATCCTAACTTTTCATACGGAAATTTTACAAAAGTCCTCCATTTCAGTAAAGTGGTGTAACTCCCACAGAACTCCACAGAAAATGCAAAACAATATTCGGGAATACTCAACTACAGTAATCCTCTCGACGAAGTACTATTGGCCACAAAAATTCGTACACACGCTGTTGTTTTCAAGGGTTTACAACATATAGGAAATGTCAGACTACGTAACTGCAATACAATATTATTATTAGGTTTGCTGTTTTGTTATAATAATCACCGAGTCACTTGGTATACCATTCACTGCAGTAGGCTACTTGCATAATAATGAATGATGACCTCTCTTTCCATAATTATAGCCTGTATAAGAATTCCTGTGGCCGACTGCACCAAAGAAAGGAAAATATGCCTCAACTCTCACAAAATATCATGGGCCGTTGGCAAGAATAATTCATGGTGTGTTGACTGGTACCGGTACGATGGCTCTATACTTTTGTCTATATAATTATGTAATTTAAATGTATTTGTATTTTCATATGAATGTTTATGATTTGTTATATATATTTTAATTGTATTTGTATTTTCATCGGAATATTTATTTGTGAATTAGATTATGTTCACGGTTTTAAAACGAATTTCTCTTAGCTGCATTTATTTTTTGACATAGATTCTTTCGGAAATGTAATGATTTTGACTTTTTTTTACACCCCCATTCACTTACATTTTTAATTGATATACCGAACCTTTTTCACTTTCATTTACAACATAATATAGCTACGGTGCTTGGGATAGAATTAATAATTCATATATATATATATATATATATATATATATATATATATATATATATATATAATATTTGTTTTTGACTGGGAAATGAGCACTCGTGTATATGTATATAAATAAAAAAATAAAAAGAATATATTAATAGCCTCGTCCAGTAGGTGCCAGTCCAAGCAAGGTAATATTAATGGTGACAGTGAGTTTAGGCCCGAGTTAATTGGGTTTAATGAATGATTTCAGTTCGGGGTGGTGGCATAACTGGATATATATATACCATCTATTTCCATTATGTAGTCAACTTTATGGAGGCTGGGTGGAATTATGGTGTTTGTGTTCCCATGGTAGAGGATGGGGCCAATGTGTGGGTGATTTAGGGATTATTAATTACAAGATAGTGAGTGGGAGGGATGAGATGGGATGGGATGAGGGAGTGAGGGAGGGATGAGATGGGATGAGGGAGTGAGGGAGGGGGTGCCGTGGGATGAGGCGAGAGGGATGGGATGGATAGGATGGAATGGAAGGGATGAGATGGGATGAGGGAGTGAAGGGATGGAAAGGAATGAGGAAGGGGAAGGGGGAATTGGGAGGCGGTGGAAGGGATGATATGGGATGAGGGAGTGAAGGGATGGAAAGGAATGAGGAAGGGGAAGGGGGAATTGAGAGGGGGTGGGAGGGAAGAGATGGGGATAGGGAGTGAAGGGATGGAAAGGAATGAAAAAAGGGAAGGGGGAATTGGGAGGGAAGAGATGGGACGAGGGAGTGAAGGGGTGAAAAGGAATGAGGAAGGGGAAGGGGGAAGGGGGAGGGAGTGGGAGGGAAGAGATGGGACAAGGGGGGAAGGGGATGGGAGGGAAGAGGTGGGACGAGGGGAGAAGGGGAAGGGGGAGAGATGGGACGAGGGAGTGAAGGGGAGGGAGATGAAAGGAGGGGAGGGAGAGAGGAGAAAATGTCTTTATCTTATCTATCTATCTATTTATTTATTTATCTATTTATATATTTATTTATTTTCTATATCTATTTATTTCGCGTCTTGTATATGAAACAGGAAACTCCCACATGGAATTAATATGAAGTAAAATATTAGTTGTCCATAACATTTATCATAAATGCTTAAGGGACCCTGTGATCATTTATTATATACGGACTTGGTGGCTTCTGATTCCTCCTGACTACGCCATGAAACACGCTCCTTCAATATAGGTGGTGTTTCGTGGTGATATTTGAAGGACTCACTAACTTATATTTTGGGGGGTTAATACAGTTTTGGTACATTGGAGTGCCTTGATTCCTCCAAACTATGCCACAAGGAAACAGGGCCAGATCAACAAAGCAAATGGAGTTCAGTTGCTTGGAATAGTTTGGAGGAATCAGTTGCTCCAGATTTGCTTTAACTCTCGCAAGGAATAAATATGAGTGTAAATATCAGGTTTCCATAAAATAAAATATCTTTCACCGACTAATTAACTTCCAAAAGTATTCGAAAGCAATAACAGCCAGAGGCAAGAATAACCAATAAAAGTGAGTCTTTGATTATTACTATTATTTTTTTTATCATTTTATTATTATTACTTTTATTTTTATTATTATTATTATTATTATTAATATCATTTTTATTATTATTATTACTTTTATTTTTATTATTATTAATATTATTATTATTATTATTACTATTACTTTTATTTTTATTATTATTATTATTATTATTACTACTTTTATTATTATTATTACTTTTATTATTATTTTTACTTTTATTATTATTTTTACTTTTATTATTATTTTTACTTTTATTATTATTTTCACTTTTATTATTATTATTATTATTATTATTATTATTATTATTATTATTATTATTATTATTATTATTATTATTTATCATTATTATTATTATTACTTTTATATTTAGTTCTTAACATGAGAGAGAGAGAGAGAGAGAGAGAGAGAGAGAGAGAGAGAGAGAGAGAGAGAGAGAGAGAGCCATTTTGCACTCTCCCAAGTTATTAAATATTGCGTGAGGCGTCTGCATGTTTTAAAGTGAGAGTCGCAACTTGAGAGGGAGAGAGTTTTCAGCTTCGCCTTAAAGTTACTTATAAATATTTTGGTGAGTGAGTGTGTCGGCTTTCAAGTGCGTCCGTTTTGCCTAACACAGATATATCGATTCTTCCCCTCCCTCCTCCCCCACCACCACCTCCCCCCTCTTTTGGATATTTTACATTTGGGGTTGTTTAAAGGGAGTGTGTGTGTGTGTGTATGTGTGTGTGTGTGTGTGTGTGTGTGTGTGTGTGTGTGTGTTGAGGGGGTGGGAAAAGAGTGTGTGTGTGTGTGTGTAGAGGCGGTGGGAAGTGTGTGTATGTGTGTGTGTGTGTGTGTGTGTGTGTTGAGGAGGAGGGAAGGAAGTGTGTGTGTGTGTGTGTGTGTGTGTGTGTGTGTGTGTGAAGGGGAAGGGAAAGTGTGGGGGGGGTTGTTTAAAGGGTGAGTGTATGTGTGTGTATGTGTGTGTGTGTAGGGGGAAGGGAAAGTGTGGGGGGGGGGTTGTTTAAAGGGTTAGTGTATGTGTATGTATGTGTGTGTGGAGGGGAGGGGAAGGGAGGAGGGAAGGGAGGGGTCATCTATCATAGGCAAACTGGAGGCTGTGGACTGGGGGGGGGGGACCAAGGGAGGGGGGAACCAAGGGGGGGGGGGCGGCAGAAAGTCATCAATTAAGGGTCAAATTGGAGAATAATTGATGATTTCTCTTACCAATTACAATACCGTGCCAGGGAAGAAAGAATTATACAGTTCCCTTAAAAAATCATGTTTGTATGTATGTATGTATGAGTATTTAATAATGTGTGAGTATTTAGAGTGATAATTTTGCACTTTTTTATTATTCAGAGTACGTATTAAATCTTATTACGTGTATTTTTTTTGTATATTTTCAGAGTACGTATTAAATATTATTACGTGTGTTTTTCTGTTTATTATTCAGAGTATGTATTAAATAACATAACGTGTGTTTTTCTGTTTATTATTCAGAGTACGTATTAAATATTATTACGTGTGTTTTTCTGTATGTATTAAAGAGTTCGTAAATAAATATTAAGTAAATTAGTAAATATTATAAGTAAATAATTAAACATTTTGGAGTGTGTGTTTGTTATTGAAAGGGAGTGAGCGAGTGTTGGGACTAAGTAAGTGAGAATAACCAAACAACTTTATCATAATTTTTCGCCTCCTTCGAGTTTATTTTTATACATTTTATTTTATACGTTAAGGTACATTATA
>JAWQEG010001416.1:55000-57500 GCA_033782935.1 Petrolisthes cinctipes | reverse complement strand
TCTTGCTGTCTCCCTCTCTCCCTCTCTCTCTCTCTCTCTCTCTCTCTCTCTCTCTCTCTCTCTCTCTCTCTCTCTCTCTCTCTCTCTCTCCCCCTCTCCCCCCTCTCCCTCTCTCCCTCTCTCTCTCTCTCTCTCTCTCTCTCTCTCTCTCTCTCTCTCTCTCTCCCTCCCTCTCCCTCTCCCTCTCTCCCTCTCTCTCTCTCTCTCTCTCTCTCTCTCTCTCTCTCTCTCTCTCTCTCTCTCTGTTTCATTACTAGGACTTGGGATTGAAGTATAAGGATAGGAATATTGGTTATTGTGTTTGCATCCGGCTAACATTCTCCTCTCTCGGGTTCCTCTCCATTTTTCCATTCGTTTTGCAATGTGAATTCAGGATAAAAAAAGAGAATATTTATCTGTTCTTCTTTCCAAGTTGTGCTCTGACTCTTTTCTGTCTCGTATATAATTTTCTTTGAATTGGGAACAAAAGAGAATATCTATTTATTTATCTGTTGTTCTTAAAATGTGCTCTGTCTATTTTCTGTCATATTATAATTTATTTTCTTTGCTATATTAATTTTTGTTTTCTTACGACAAGCTGAACATGCAAAACTTATTTAATTAATACTGACAAGAAATAATATCATGTAGTAGGGAATAGTATATTTTTGGTTGGTACATTAGAGTATAATAAATTAATATATTAACAAAAATAATGGTGGCCTGTTGCTTGGAATAGTTTGCAGGAAGAATCAGTTACTAGAGATTTACCAAACTCTGAAATTCTCCCTTAAGGAAACCTGTGTTGTAGTCAGAAGAATGGAGGTTAGTGAGTCCTTCAAACATTGCCACGACACACCACATATAGGTAAGGAGGTTGTTTCGTGGCATGGTCAGGAGGAATCAGAAGCCACCAAGTCTCATATACGATCACAGGGTCCTTAATTAAATGTGTTGAATATACCAAACGTTCAGGCCGGCTTAGGAGGATTTCACACCATATTCCAAGTGCATATAAGATAACCTGCATGTGTTGACCTATATAATAATAATAATAATAATAATAATAATAATAATAATAATAATAATAATAATAATAATGATAATAATAATAATACTAACAATAACAATACTAACAATAATAATAATAATAACAACAACAATAACAATAATAACAACAACAATAATAATAATAATAATAATAATAATAATAATAATAATAATAATAATAATCAATATATAAAATGAGAGAAGCCTTCAATACACTATTAGTACCAACCTGGACACGACCAACCACAACACTGATGAGTCCCCTTCCTCCCCTCCCCCAACACTACCAACACCACGAGGTAATAATTGCTGGCTCATTACTGATACTAGGTGTGTGTGTGTGTGTGTGTGTGTGTGTGTGTGTGTGTGTGAGAGAGAGAGAGAGAGAGAGATGTGGGAGGTGTGTGTGTGTGTGTGAGAGAGAGATGTGGTTTATGTGTGTGTGTGGTTTATGTGTGTGTTTGGTGTGTATGTGTGTGTGTGTGTGTGTGTGTGTGTGTGTGTGTGTGTGTGTGTGTGTGTGTGTGTGTGTGTGTGTGTGTGTGTGTGTGTGTGTGTGTGTGTAGGCCTCGTGTTGCACTAATTAGCCTGATGTAATGGTATTTATGTAATGATATTTATGTAATGGGTCGTGAATGCTCTGCTGTCTGTCTGTCTGTCTGTGTGTCTGTCTGTCTGTCTATCTGTGTCACTCTGTCTGTCTGTCTGTCTGTCTGTCTGTCTGTCCGTCTGTGTCACTCTGTCTGTCTGTCTGTCTGTGTCACTCTGTCTGTCTGTCTGTCTGTCTGTCTGTCTGTCTGTGTCACTCTGTCTGTGTCACTCTGTCTGTCTGTCTGTGTCACTCTGTCTGTCTGTGTCACTCTGTCTGTATATCTGTCTGTGTCACTATGTCTCTGTCTGTCTGTCTGTCTGTGTCACTCTGTCTGTCTGTCTGTGTCACTCTGTCTGTCTGTCTGTGTCACTCTGTCTGTCTGTCTGTCTGTCTGTCTGTCTGTGTCACTCTTTTCTGTTTGTTTTTTTCGTCTCCTATTTCTATCTTCTTTTTTTTATCATCTACCATTCAGTATTGCTCATTGTGTCACATGTTTATACATTAAGATTTATTAGGGTTTTTTCAAGATTAGGTGGGTCATTTCTCATCTATCTTCCTCCATCCGATAGAATTCCAGTTCATTCCACTCGCTTATTTCACTCGTTCATGTCACTCGTTCATCTCACTTGTTCATCTTACTCGTTTATTTAATTCGTTCATCTAACTCGTTTATATAATTCGTTCACCTTACTAGTTTATTTCACTCGTTCATGTCACTCGTTCATCTCACTCGTTTATTTCACTCGTTCATCTCACTCGTTCATGTCACTCGTTCATCTTATTAGTTCATCTTACTCGTTTATTTAATTCGTTCACCTTACTCGTTTATTTCACTCGTTCATTCCACTCGTTCATATCACTCATCATTCGTTCATCCCA
>JAWQEG010001416.1:15000-47500 GCA_033782935.1 Petrolisthes cinctipes | reverse complement strand
TTTGTAACAAAAATTTTTTGTAACAAAAATTGTTTGTAACAAAAAATTTTTAAACACAAATTTTTTATAACAAAAATTTTTTGTAACAAAATTTTTTTGTAACAAAAATTTCTTGTAACAAATTTTTTGTAACAAAAATTTTTTGTAACAAAAATTTTTTGTAACAAAAATTTTTTGTAACAAAAATTTTTTGTAACAAAAATTTTTTATAACAAATTTTTTTTTATAAAAATGGTTTATAAAAACTGTTTATAATTTTTTTTTATAAATTTTTTTGTTATCAGGTTCGAACAACTGTGTGTTCGAATTATCAAAACTTGGCTAGTTGCGAGTCATCGTGCCAAGGGATCAGGACATTTCTGACCGCGAGTGTACATAATACACACACACACACACACACTCAATACACGCACATACATATACACACACACACACATAGCGGGACAAGTTTTATGAGTACCATTAGCTCGTTTTACAGACGAGGTGGAGAGAGATGGGATCGATGAATGGGACATGTGATGCATAGTGAAGGGGGGGGAGTGAGGTAGGGGGAGGGTGGCAGGGGGAGTGGTGGGGGGGGGGAAGTGGTGGTGGGGGGGGGGGGGAATGGTGGTGGGGGGGGAGTGGTGGTGGGGGGGAGGAGTGGTGGTGGGGGGGAGGAGTGGTGGTGGGGGGATGAGTGGTGGTGGGGGGGTTGACGTGGGGGGGTTGAGGTGGGGGGGTTGAGGTAGGGGGAGTGGTAGGGGGAGGGTGGTTGGGGTGGTGGTAGGGGGAGTGGTAGGGGGAGGGTGGCAGGGGGAGTGGTAGGGGGAGGGTGGTTGGGGTGGTAGTGAGGTATGTGAGGGTGTGGTGCTGGTGGTGGTGGTGGTAATGGCAGTGGTGTGTGGTGGTGAGGATTGTGGGGAGTGTGGGGGTGTAAAGAGGTGTGTGGTAGTGGTGGTGGTGGTGGTGAGTGTGGAGGTGTAGAAAGGTGTGTGGTGGTGGTGGTGGTGAGGCTGTGAGGATTGTGGGAGTGTAGATAGGTGTAGTGGTGATACTGGTGGTGATGGTGAGGTTGTAGAGAGGTGTGGTGGTGGTGAGGATTGTAGGGAGTGTGGGTGTGTAAAGAGGCGTGTGGTGGTGGTGACAGTGAGGTGTGTGGTGAGTGTGGGGGTGTAGAAAGGTGTGTGGTGGTGGTGGTGAGGAAAGTGGGGAGTGTGGGTGTGTTAAGAGATGTGTGGTGGTAGTGGTGAGGTAGAGAGGGAGAGGGAGAGGTGTGGTGGTGATGGTGAGGTAGAGAGGGAGAGGTGTGGTGGTGGTGGTACGGTAGAGAGGGAGAGGTGTGGTGGAGGTGGTAAGGTAGAGAGGGAGAGGTGTGGTGGTGGTGGTGAGGTAGAGAGGGAGAGGGAGAGGTGTGGTGGTGGTGGTGGTGAGGTAGGGAAGGAGAGGTGTGGTGGTGGTGGTGAGGTAGAGAGGGAGAGTACTGTTGGGATGGTGGAGAGGTGTGTGGGGGATGAGAAGGACGAGTACAGGGGAAAGGGATAATTATGTGGCATGGTAAATAGTTGGATGTTTGTAGTGAAGGGAAACAACAGGAATGAATAGGGATAGTCGAGGTGGTCATTTGTAGGCGTGTGTGGTAATGGTAGTATGAAGTGGTGATGGTAGTATGAAGTGGTAATGGTAGTATGAAGTGGTAATGGTTGTATCAAGTGGTAATGGTTGTATCAAGTGGTAATGGTAGTATCAAGTGGTAATGGTTGTGGAGGAGAGGCGAGGGGATGAGAATGATGGCTGAGGAATGATAAATAATTGTATGTACCGGTATGTATGTATGTAGCGAGGAGAAACAGCCTATAGTAGGAATTAAGGAGGATGGTTGAGGTAGTCATTTTTAGACGTGTGGTAAAATGGTAGCATGTTGGTGGGGAGGGGGATTCTGGGAAATGGTAAATGGTATATTTTGTGTTTAGTGGGGAACAGCAGAGAATGAAAGGGATGTCTGGGGGTAAAGGGTGGTAAGTGGCAGGGAAGTGTGGAGGGTAATTAGGTTAGTTGGGGAGAGTCGGGGAGCCGATTTCACATTTGTTCGTAGTGATTTGTAAGCATCCGAACGAAAGAGACTACACTGTGTGAAATTAATGACTTAGGACCGTTTTATTTTATGGAATTGATGACTAATATTAAACTAGGCAGCGACCATAATTAGAATAGATATATTTAATGAAAATATTGAGCTTTTGGGAAATGAAATGAAAACTGACAAAACAAATGAGATTAAGGAGGAACCAAAACAAACGATAACATCTGTGAAATCGGCCTGTAAGAGAAGAACACATCAGGTCGGAATGTAATGGGTTGGGTTGGGTCGGGTTGGGTTAGTATGTGAGAAGAGAGACCAAACGAGAGAGAAACAGAGCAGGTCGGAATGGTTTGGGTTTGGTTGGGTATCATTGGAAAGGGTTGAGTTGGATATGGGGTTGGAATGGGGTTGGGTTAGGTTGGGTTGGTTTGGGTGGGGTTGGGTTAGGTTGGGTTGGAATGGGGTTGGGTTGTAATTGGGTTGGGTAGGGTTGGGTTGGTTTGGGTGGGGTTGGGTTAGGTTAGGTTGGAATTGGGTTGGTTTGGGTGGGGTTGGGTTAGGTTGGGTTGGAATGGGGTTTGGTTGTAATGGGTAGGGTAGGGTTGAGTAGGAATAGGGTTGGGTTGGAATGGGGGTGGGGTTGAGCTGGGTTGGGTTGGGTTAAGCTGGGTTGAGTTGGATATGGGTTGGAATGGGGTTGGTTTAGAATGGGGTCGGGTTGGGTCAGATTGAATTGGGTTGGGTTGAATTGGAATGGGGTTGAATTGGGTTGGGTATCATTGGAAAGGGTTGAGATGGATATGGGTTGAGTTAGAATAGGGTTGGATTGGAATAGGGTTGAATTGGAATAGGGTTGAGTTGTAATAGGGTTGAATTGGAATAGGGTTGAGTTGTAATGGGGTTGAGTTGGGTTGTAATGGGGTTGGGATGGGGTTGGGGTTGAGTTAGGTTGGGTGTTTATATGATTAGCCTGTATTTGCCCCTTGGCGACGTGGGTAATGAGCGGTATAATTCAATTGTCAGGGTAGAATAATTAGTTATATCACGGTCATATGTCCGCCTTGGGCACTGGGCCAGAGGGCAGCTGGAGATGAGGCGTGCTGAGGGAGGCAGGTAGTGGGGGAGGGAGGGGGAGTGGGAGTTGGGAAGGGAGGGAGAGTGGGAGGGAGTGGGAGTTGGGAAGGGAGGGAGAGTGGGAGGGAGTGGAAGTTGGGAAGGGAGGGAGAGTGGAAGTTGGGAAGGGAGGGGGAGTGGAAGTTGGGAAGGGAGGGGGAGTGGAAGTTGGGAAGGGAGGGAGAGTGGAAGTTGGGAGTTGGGGAAGGAGGGGGAGTAGAAGTTGGGGAGGGGGAGTGGAAGTTGGGAAGGGAGAGGGAGTGGAAGTTGGGAAGGGAGAGGGAGTGGAAGTTGGAGGGAGGGAGATAGTAGGGGTGGTACTGGTAGATGGAGTGGTAGTGGTAGTGATAGGAGGAGTAGTAGTGGTAGTGATAGGAGGAGTGGTAGAAGGAGTGGTAGTGGTAGTGGTAGAGGGAGTGATAAGTGGTAGAGGGAGTGGTAGTGATAGTGGCAGTGGGGGATGGAGTAGAAATGGTAGAAGGAAGGAGTGGGAATGGTAGTAAAATAGTGGGATAATGAATGGTAGTGGGAGATTCCAGAGTTTCCCAGTGACTGCATCTCACCCGACTACAATAAACACGGTATATAATAAAAATTTACTCGTCCACATCGGCAAACACACTCACATACCTTACGTTATAATTACATCCATTTTCATAGATATTGATAAATAGATAGACAAAAATATAAATAGATAGATAGATAGATAAAAGATAGACGAAAGAATAGACAGATAGATAAAAGATAGGCGAAAGAATAGATAGATAGATAAAAGATAGACGAAAGAATAGACAGATAGATAAAAGATAGACGACAGAATAGACAGACAGATAAAAATAGACAGATAGATAAAAGATAGACGAAAGAATAGACAGATAGATGGTAGGAGATAATTTGCTTATACATCTTTTAAACCAAAACATATTCTTCTTTCACTACTTCATCGACACACATTCAAAACACGTGCACGGCTCTGATGATAAGTGAATTAATCATAAACTTACCGCTAAAACCTAACACGTGTTCTGCCTGTAAAATTCCCAGGCCATAATTATTACGAAAGTGAAAACCCCAACTCGAGGCTATGATGTTTGAAAAGCACGAGTAAATTCTACCACCGAGAGCGTTTAGTGTTGAGGTTGTTGAACTAGCTCGGTGCATTAACCTAACCTAACCTAACCTAACCTAACCGAACCTAACCTAACCTAACCTAACCTTAGCTTACATTAGCTTACCTAACCTAACCTAACCTAACCTAACCTAACCTAACCTTACCTTACCTTACTTTACCTAGCCTCACCTTACCTAACCTAAACTTACCTAATTTTACCTTACCTAACCTAACCTAACCTAACCTAACCTAACCTAACCTAACCTAACCTAACTCGCGAGTAAAAGAAATGCGCTTGTAATAAAAAAATCATCCTGGCTTTCTTGTCAAACACGACCTCCTGATCAATTTACGGATTTTGAGCTTTAGTAAAACGTCGATTCCCCGAATGCGTGTTAAAGAGATCAGACAATATGATAAAAATGTATGTTGTTATTATTGATGACAAGAAGAAATTAAATGAAGGATTATCTATCCAGTAATTAAAACAGGTTCCTCTTGGCAATTATTGACTTATACGTGTTCATTCAATGCAATGATACATGTAGTGATCAAGCAGTGTCTGTGTCTGTGTCTGTGTCTGTGTCTGTGTCTGTGTCTGTGTGTGTGTGTGTGTGTGTGTGTGTGTGTGTGTGTGTGTGTGTGTGTGTGTGTGTGTGTGTGTGTGTGTGTGTGTGTGTGTGTGTGTGTGTGTGTGTGTGTGTGTGTGTGTGTGTGTGTGTGTGTGTGTGTGTGTGTGTGTGTGTGTGTGTGTGTGTGTGTGTGTGTGTGTGTGTGTGTGTGTGTGTGTGTGTGTGTGTGTGTGTGTGTGTGTGTGTGTGTGTGTGTGTGTGTGTGTGTGTGTGTGTGTGTGTGTGTGTGTGTGTGTGTGTGTGTGTGTGTGTGTGTGTGTGTGTGTGTGTGTGTGTGTGTGTGTGTGTGTGTGTGTGTGTGTGTGTGTGTGAGAGAGATGAGAAACATTATTTTTATCCTTGGTGAGGACAACAACACAGACAAAACAAATCTGACAAATAATAATGTAAAACAAACATATATACAGTATATATATAAAATCCTGTTGATAATCATGTTTGCCTGCATATTCATTAAGTTAACACACATCCATGCATATAAGTCATTCGGCAAATAATTTCATTCATATTTATGTCAAAAAATATTATTCACACAAACACACTGGACCAAAAAATAATATACATTCATGCATAGAGAAACGAGGAGAACTGGTGAATAATTAGAGAGGCAGCTGTATTTACATTTTAATGCGTTTAAGCGTTTTTACGGTCACACCACACTAACCATTTACACCACCATCACCATCACTCACACTGGTCCATATATACACACATACATACATACACATACGAGTACATACACTCACTTACACACACACAGACGTATACAAACACAGACACATACTTTAACACACACATGTATACACCAACCCAACCCAACCTAACCCACTCCAACTCAACCCAACCCAGACCAATCTAACCCAACCCAACCAAACCCAACCCAATCCAACCAAACCCAATCTAATCCAGACCAATCTATCCCACCTCAACCTAACCAAACCAAACCCAGACCAATCTAAACCAACCCAACCTAACCCAACCCAGCCCAAACCAAACCAACCCAACCTAACCTAACCAAACTGCCTGACCCATGTCCACTCCAGGGACAAAACCAAATTTTCCCCGGAACTGCAGTAATTACTATTTACATCCAATATTATCATACCCCGAGGGAAAATGGGATGCACAAATTTAGTTAAGGCAGCCTGGACGGCAAAGTTCACCCAATTAGACTCTCTATCCGCACCGGGTGTTCCCAGTTCTCCTCTCTGTTTATTCAATTCTAAACACAGCAAACTATTATATTCTTGTTGTGACCCCCTCCTCTTCCCCCACACACACACACTGGGCTGGCGTGGTACAGTGGTGAGGGGTCAATAGTCCTGTAATATCATCGAATGAAACTAACCCCGAAAAATGATACGAAACTATAGCTGTTAGAGTCTATAATATCGGTTCATAAGATTCACTAAAATGCCTCATCACTTCCATTCACCAGTTGCAGTACTACCTTAGAACATGACTGTACACTGGAGGTCAATAATTCTGTCCTGATTCCGAGACACAACACGAATATCTACCAACCCGACATCCCACTCCTCCCGAATTCGTACAGTTGGTGGAGATTTAAAATCATTGTGTCTCGGATCAGGACACTGTTAAGTAATTTTTTTTCTTTTTAAGTAAAAAAAAAAAAAAAAAAAAAATACTAAGTAAAAAAAAAACAAATTTTTTTAAGTATTTTTTTTTAAAGTAACAATTTTTTTTAAGTAACAAAATTTTTATTGTTTTTTTTAAGTAACAATTTTTTTTTCTAAAGTAACAATTTTTTTAATTAAAAAAATTGTTAAGAAATCAACATTTTTTTAAGTAACATTTTTTTTGTTTTTTAAGTAAAATTTTTTTTGTTACTTAATCCTATATCGAGTCGCCAAGAACAAACCACCTCAACACAATTCTATTCAACAAAAAACCCACATTTGTTTGAAGTCCAATCGTATTATCTTCCAGTCACCTCTCATATCGATCTCTTCGCCTCATAACAGACAGGCGTACAGATTATAATGATACAACTAGAAGAACACACGACCGACACGCAAACGGTCGTAAAAGCCAAATAAACTCTACGGACCTACCAACCCATATTTCACTATCTTTCCCCTTACTACTATAATGCTGAAAATGCCACAAAAACCGTGGCCATTCCTGACCTTTATCTTTTTCCTGGAATAATCAAAATGTAATCAGTTCTATGACTAACCATGGCCAATCATGCTGAAAAATATGCGACATAAATAAAAGTCACATATTCCTCCAACCGGTGCCACTAATCAGGCTAGGTAGGTAGCTTCCAATTTGGCCAATTGGACACCAACATTACTTATTCTTTAATTATAAATCCTGTTCTGTTGTCACCTCCATTGTTCACTCTTTCCAACAATTTGATTTCCCTTCTCCCCTCCCCTCAGTCCCTTCCGTCAGTCACTCTCCTCTACTCTCCCCCTTTCCATTCCCCTCTCTATTAGTTAGCCAGCCAGCCAGCCAGCCAGCCAACTCGCCCCCCATCCCTTCCCTTCCCCAACCCCTCCACAACGAGTCCCCTCCATACCCCAACCGCTCCATGAGTCCCCTTCTTACCCCCCAACCCCTCCATGAGTCCCCTCTCTCCTCCCCCACCCCCATCCCCCTACCTTCCCTGGAGCCCACACACCCACACAACAACAAGGAGTTCGTCTCATTATCCCGTCTCATTAACTCATTTTTCTCTCATTATGACATCGCCTCCCGTCCTGCCTCCTTCATAGCCAGGGGTTTGTTTCCTCGCAACGTCTGCAGAAATGAGTAGTCTGCAATATCCTCTGCAAATTCCTATATACAATACCTCTCTTCATTCACTTTGTTCCCAATATCTCTCTTCCTTCACTTTGTTCCCAGTATCTCTCTTCCTTCACTTTGTTCCCAGTATCTCTCTTCCTTCCCTTTGTTCCCAATATCTCTCTTCCTTCACTTTGTTCCCAGTATCTCTCTTCCTTCACTTTGTTCCCAGTATCTCTCTTCCTTCACTTTTTTCCAAGTACTTTTTTTCCTTCAGCTGCCACTTTGCTCATATTATAATCACCTGAGCTCTCCGATAATAATGTCCCTCCTACTCGTTTGGTCAGCATAAATAAAAATAACCTCCAATCCCACACAAAAATTCCCATATACCCATGTTACTTCAACTCCCACCACTGCGTGTCTTAAAGTAGCCAACAATAATTCTAAACAAGAGTTACGATATGTATTAAGGACCCCCGTGATGTAATCAGAAAATTGGAGGCTTGGAGAGTTCTTCAAACATTACCACGAAACACTACCAAAATTGAAGGAGTTTGTTTCGTGGTATAGTCAGGAGGAATCAGAAGCCACCACCAGGTCTCATACACGATCACAAAGTCCCTTAACGTGACAGAATCGACAAGGAACAACAACATGGTATGAGAAGGAAGGAGCATTTATTGACAACCTCTCAATACTGCAAAAGATGATGATGCAGTAATGAAATGTGGTCAATAATAAATATAGGTTCCTTCCTCCTCAAACGGTGTTGTTCCTAATCCAGTGCTCAGTAATTAAGCCATGAATGATATACTCCACGCCATAAACTTCAAGAATTCTTTATGCAACTTTCGAGGAGCAGAAGGAGGAGGGAAGGGGAGGAGAGGAGAAAGAGAAGAGAGCAGGATGATGATGAGAAAGGCGAGAAAGGGGATAGGAGAGGAGAGGAGGAAAGGGATGAAGAACAGAAGGAGAAGAGAGGATAAGGATAAGCTTCCCTTACATCAATACAATGCAGGTCAGTACACTTTTCATCCCTTCTCTTCTTCCTCAAAGACTAAGAAACTAATTGCTATTGTGAACTCTAATTTGAAATGAAATAAATAAATAACACACACACACACACACACACTCGTACACACACACACACACTCGTACACACACACACACTCGTACACACACACACACACACAGCATACAAACCTAGATGAAACTATTACCTTCATCACGGCATCAGGATCTTTTTATTGTTGCAGTATAATCATCAGATATCGGAGGACGAATTCTGCATTTCAATTTTCTGATACTTTACGCCGGATGATTTTCGATGTTTGAAGGAAGCAATCTCCATATCCATAATGTACAAATGCTTAAATGACTTATCTATAAAAAAAATGGCTTGCATCTTAATAATTAATAGTAGGAGTGACGTCAGACGAATATATAAAATTTTATGTATAGATTCCCAGCAGATCACATAAGCGAATGACTTAAGAGGATACGGGAATAGGGGGACAGGCTTGGAGGAGGTTTAGGGGGGTGCGGTGGGTTTTGGGGGGTGCGAGAGTACGGGGACAGGCTTGGGGGGTGTTAGGGGGGTGCGGGAATAGGGGACAGGCTTTCTACCCCCACCCCACAAGCCTGTCCCCTTAATCCCGCACCCCCCAAACCCCCCCAAGCCTGTCCCCTACTCCCGCACCCCCTTAAGGTGGTATATATATAGCACATTGTTTTGGGTGGTAAATCTGGAGCATGTGATTCATTCCTCCAAACTATGCCAGGCAACATGATACCATTATTTTTCATTATCTGGGTCTGTTTCCTGGCATACTTTGGAGGAATCAAGGCGCTTCAACTATCAATCCAAAGTATATACAATCCCCTTAATTAATGTTTTTTCATTCATATACACTATACCTGAAATAAATACAAATACGCTATGCTTTTATCTGATTAAGACGAGTTGTTACCGGAAGCTCTCTGAAGGATTTTTTTTTTTTTTTCATATTACATTTCTTTTTCTGTGGGTCTGGTTGAAGTGATCACAGCTACGGGAATCAGTTCAGTTCAGCGACCTCCCACGAAAAAAAAGAAATAAATATATATATATATATATAATCCCGATAGCAGAGAATTAATTAAAGTTGGTGACTGTCACTCATGCAGCTGTTGCGTCGCCGGATAAAAAAATCAATTAATTAATCAATCAATCAATCTAGCAATCAATCAACTAACCAACCAACCAGCCAGTCAGCCAGTCAGCCAATTAATTAACCAACAAACCAACAAACCAATCTACCAATCAACAAATCAACCATTCAACCAACAAACCAATCAACCAATCAACCATCCAACCAACAAACCAACCAACCAACCAACTAGCCAGACAGTTAATTAACCAACAAATCAATCAACCAATCAACCAATCAACCAACAAACCAACCAACCAACCAACCAACCAGCCAGCCAATTAATTAACCAACAAATCAATCAACCAATCAACCAATCATGCAAGGTTTGAGAGCCACTGTGAGTCGAGATATAAAATGGGTTTAATGAAATAATACACCCAACTCAGACACAGGCAACAGTTGCTATATATTACCATTAATACCCAGAAGTATGAATTGGATAATCTGAATTCCTATCTTCACACCTCGTCCATAAAAATTAATAAGCTCTTTAATTAGCTATTTCGAAAGGGCAAAACCAGAACACCCTCTCCAGTTTAGATGAATTATATTTTAAATTTAGATATTGAGTTATATTTGGGTAATCCTATGTCTATTCTCTTTTCACAATATATATTACTATGCATTATTACAGAGCGACAGAGGGAAGAACGCAGCTGTATACGGTAGTTTATTTACTTAATTTAATATGAGGCAAGGATATGTAAAAGAGACTGTGGCCTGTATTCATAAAACCTCACAACATACGCACCTGGGTGTGTGTTTACAGTTCTGACGTCGCCATAGTGTATACTTAGAAACAGTGGTTAATATTATCCCTCTTTGATAAAGGTTGATTGTCTTCTTGTTGGTGACTATGCCAGGAAACAGCAGGCGCCTCCAATGGGACTGACAGGGGATCTGTGTTCGTGGCATAGTTTGGAGGAATCAGAGACCTTTTCCAATTAACCAAACAGAAAATAAATATCCCCTTAAGAGTTTCATTTAGAGGCAGTGTCGGGTAATAATAGTATTTGCCACGTATATAAACAACAACGAAAAACAACAACTACAACAACTATTTTGCGCAACACTCCACTGTACCTAAACGAGTGAATAATAAATATAACCTTTATACACTCAGCCCTGTATCATAACACTCTCCCCTTCTATGCCAGCCAGTTCCAGGTATAAGCGGGTTATGCGGTGGGTGGGTAGGTATGTAAGTAGGTAAGTAGGTAGGTAGGTAGGTAGGTTGGTCGGTAGGTAGGTAGGTAGGTTGGTAGGTAGGTAGAGTCGAACCGAGGGTGACGTAAGCCAATGACGATGTAAATGCGAATGAGTGGAAATGGAAATGTGAACATTCTCTCTCTATATATAAATGAAATAGTGAACTGCTCATTCGAATGCCATGCAGATAAAACAGTGTGTGTGTGTGTGTGTGTGTGTGTGTGTGTGTGTGTGTGTGTGTGTGTGTGTGTGTGTGTGTGTGTGTGTGTGTGTGTGTGTGTGTGTGTGTGTGTGTGTGTGTGTGTGTGTGTGTGTGTGTGTGTGTGTGTGTGTGTGTGTGTGTGTGTGTGTGTGTGTGTGTGTGTGTGTGTGTGTGTGTGTGTGTGTGTGTGTGTGTGTGTGTGTGTGTGTGTGTGTGTGTGTGTGTCCCCGGAAGCTGAGCGTAGTGCAAAATAAATGTGAATGTAATGCAAATGTAATTAACTGTACCTCCTCACTCTAATTCCAGGGTAACTAACTCACTCACTCACTCACTCTCTATATGGTCTTACAGGTGCGTCACATCATCATCACCACCCTCCATGAACACGGATTGTATTTACGACTCAGACACATTGACAATTTTCTTCTCCAGGCCTGAATAGACAGATGCGGTGTTGCTAAAGGCTTAAAGGCCGCCAATGAGTGGCAATCAATGGGACAGAGAGAAGCACACACACACTAGACTGTATAAAACACAACTATAGCACACATCACAAAGATGACGAGTGGCCCAGAGACCTCTCCACCCACGTGAGACCCGAGTCAGCTTCGGCTATGGCTGCGTAAGCAGGAAGACATCAGACAGCCGACTCAAACCCCCCACCCCCTGCTCCCCCCACCAGAGGGTGGTAACCTCTGGCATCAGTGAAAGATTTTTTACAGTGTCCCGATCAAGGACCGAACGCTGGACCACAGAAACTGCAGCCGCCCACTCTATCACTGTGCTAGCCAGAGGCTTGGTATAGTTATGTTGACATGGAGACGATTTTATGACTATGCAATATACTAAGTTGACATGGAAACGATTTGATGACGATTTAGTAAACTAAGTTGACATGGAGACGAATGAATGTATGTAATACTGTTCTCAAATCTACTAAACACGTGAATGTCTCCTATCACAGATTTCCTATAATAAATCTTTTCAGGTCCTTACCATACACAAAATACAGACGATGATTTCAGTAGTTATACACACGAGCTTATTGGCAATACAGACTTAATTAAGACAGAAAAATAAAATATGAGGAACCTGGATAACCTTGCCCCCCTAAACAAAAATATACAAGGAATCTGCAGTTAATATACCCGAGTACATTGGAAACACAGATTAGACAAAGTTATCATTGAAGCACTATGGACCTGAAAACATGAAATATTCTGTAGTGGAGGTGAAGCTGTCCAAATGCTACAGATAATATGAATGAAATAAAATACACAGGTAACACTACACTCACTCCTCAATCCATTCCAGTCCATTCCAGTCCAGCCCAGTCCAGTTCCCAGTATTAAAAAGGGTGGGTGGGTTTATCACGTTTGTACATTTTTCCAGTATAAATAATAATTCTTTGGTCATTCATAGCTCTTCCATACTGATGTCAGAGTGGTGTGTGTGTGTGTCTGTGTGTGTGTGTGTGTGTGTGTGTGTGTGTGTGTGTGTGTGTCTGTGTGTGTGTGTGTGTGTGTGTGTGTGTGTGTGTGTGTGTGTGTCTGTGTCTGTGTCTGTGTCTGTGTCTGTGTGTCTGTGTCTGTGTGTGTGTGTGTGTGTGTGTGTGTGTGTGTGTGTGTGTGTGTGTGTGTGTGTGTGTGTCTGTGTCTGTGTCTGTGTCTGTGTCTGTGTCTGTGTCTGTGTGTGTGTGTGTGTGTGTGTGTGTGTGTGTGTGTGTGTGTGTGTGTGTGTGTGTGTGTGTGTGTGTGTGTGTGTGTGTGTGTGTGTGTGTGTGTGTGTGAGCAGACAAAAAGTCAATGAAGACGAGTGATTGTAAGTGAGTGAATAGGTGAGTGAGTGGGTGTGAATGAGTGAGTGAACGAGTGAGAGCTTGAATGAGAACTTGATCAAGAGATTGAGTGAGTGAGTGAATAAGTGAATAAGTGAGTGAGTGAGTGAATGAATAAGTGAATGAACGTTTGAATGAGTGAGTAGGTGGGCGACTGAATAAGTATGTGAGAAAGTGAGTGTATAAGTGAAAAAAATTAAATGATTGAAAAAGTAAGCGAGTGAGTGAGTGAGCGATTAAATGAGAAAGTGTATAAGTGAAAATGTAAATGATTGACTAAATGAGAGAGTGAATGCTGGGAGAAAGAGGGGAGGGGAAAGGGAGGGGAGATGAAAGGGAGGGGAGGGGAGGGGAGATGAAAGGGAGAGGCAGGGGAGGAGAAAGGGAGGGGAGATGAAAGGGAGAGGCAGGGGAGGGGAAAGGAAAGTTCGAGGGAGGGGAGGTGGGAGGGAGGGGGAAAAAGGTGGGAGGGAAAGGGAGGAGTGAGTGAGTGAGTGAGGGAGGGAAGGAGGGAGGGAGGTGGGAGGGGGAAGAGGTGCGAGGAAAAGGGAGGAGTGAGTGAGGGAGGGAAGGAGGGGGTGAGGGGGAGGGAAGGAGGAGTGAGTGAGAGAGGGAAGGAGGGAGTGAGGGGAAGGTAAGTTTGATGGAGGGGAGGTGGGAGGGGAGATGCAATAGAGGGAGTAGGGGAGAGGTGGGAGGAAGGGAAGGAGGGAGAGAGAGGTTATTTAGAGTGAGGCAATTAATATGGAAATGAATGTAATCGTGATGACGCCCCTCCCTGAGACTCTGAGTTATGGTCCTCTGATAGCTGCCTCCACACTGACAAGAAAGAAGGAGACGAGGGGTGGAAGGAAGGGAGGGAGAGGGGGAGAGAGGGAGAGAGTGAGAGAAGGAGAGAGAGGGAGAGAGAGGGAAAGAGAAAGGGAGGGAGGGAGAGAGAGAGGGGTGGAGGGAAAAAGGAGAAGGAAAGGGAGGAGGTAAGGGGTGGAGTGATGGAGAGAAAAAGGAGGAGGAAAGGGTGGAGGTAAGGGGTGGAGTGATGGAGAGAATATGGTGCTAAGGGATGGAGGAAAGTAGGAGGAGATGAGGGGTGGAGGGAGGTAGAGAAAAAGGAGGAGGAAAGGGGGGAAGTTAAGGGGTGGAGGGATGGAGAGAAAATGGGTGCTGAGAGGTGGAGGAAAGGAGGGGTGGAGGGATGGAGGGATAGGGAGAGAAGAAAGGAAGAAAGAAGGAGGGATGGAGAAAAAAAAAAGGAGGAAAGGGAGGAGATAAGGGGGGATGGAGAGAAATAGGGTGCTGAGGGATTGAGGGAGGGAAAAAGGGTGATAAGGGAGGAGGAGGAGAGGGATTGGTTATGGGAGAGATTGGGAGAGAAAAAAGGTGACGAGAGGTAGGTAGGGAGGGAGAGAGGGAGGGGGGGAGGGAGGGAGGGAGAGAGGGGGGGAGGAGGAGAGAAAGGGAGGGAGGGAGAGAGAGAGAGGGAGAGAGGGGGGAGGGAGAGAGGGAGAGAGGGAGAGAGAAAGGGAGAGAGAAAGGGAGAGAGGGAGAGAGAAGGGGAGGGAGGGAAGGTTGATTTAAAGGGTGATAACAAGAGGGGAGGGAAGGGAAAAAAAAGAAAAGGGTTAAATGGGAGAGGGGGAGGAAGGGGGGAGAGAAGGGAGAGGGGAAGAGAGGAAGGAGGGGGAAGAAGAGGAGGAGGGGGAAGAAAAGGAGGAGGGGGAAGAGAGGGAGGAGGGGGAAGAGAGGGAGGAGGGGGAAGAGAGGGAGGAGGGGGAAGAGAGGGAGGAGGGGGAAGAGAGGGAGGGAGGGAGAGAGGAAGGAGAGAGAGAGAGAGAGGGAGAGAGAAAGAGAGGGAGGGAGATAGGAAGGAGGGGAGAGGAAGGGGAAGGAGGGGGAGGAGGGCTGATTAATGGGGAGGAGAGAGGGAGGGAGAAAAATTTTAATATAAGGAGTTGTAGCGTTGAGGGACGGATGGAGATGATAAAACGAGGGAAAAAGGGAAATAAAAAAATAAATAAATAAATAAATAAATGAAAAATAAAAAATATATATATATAAAATGAAATTCAAATAAATATTAAATTGAAGAAAATTTTAAAAATGAAAAAATGAACAATATATAAATAAATAAGAGCGAGAATGTAATGGCAAATGAAAGAAAGTGGGAAAATGTAAAGATAAATGAAAGAGAGAGAGAGAATGTAAAGAAAAAATGAAAAGAGAAATGAAAGAAGGAGAAAATGTAAAAAGAAATGAAAGAGCGAGAAAGAAAAGGGGAATGAACGAAAGAGAAAGATAAGGAAATTGGAAATGAGAGAAAGAGAAAGATAGATAAAATGTGAAATGAGAGAAAGAGAGAATAAAATAAAATGAAAGGAAGAACGAAAGGAGAGAGAATGTAAAGAGAAATGAACGAAATTTATGTGTTATCCCTTGACAAATCTATCCCTTACAATGACATCTTTACAACAGTCACACATTACAGAGAACGAAAATATAACAAAGAGAAGAAAATACAAAGAAACTGAGAGAATACAAAAGGAATACACAGAGAGAGAGAGAATACAAAAGGAATACAGAGAGAGAGAGAGAGAATACAAAAGGAATACAGAGAGAGAGAGAATACAAAAGGAATACAGAGAGAGAGAGAATACAAAAGGAATACAGAGAGAGAGAGAGAGAGAGAGAGAGAGTACAAAGGGATGAGAATAGAAAGAAAGGAGATTACAAAGAAAGAGAATACAAAGGGAGGAGAATATAAAGATAGAGAATGCAAAGAAAATACAGAATAAAAAGAAAGAGAATAGAAAAGATAAAATACAAAGACAATGCAAAGAGAATACAAAGAAAATATAAAGACAATACAAAGAAAATACAAACAAAATACAAATACAGTACAAAGAACATTCAAAGATAGAAAATACAAAGAAATTACAAAGAAAATACTAAGTGAATAGAAAGAAGATACAAAATACAAAGAGAATACAAAGAAGAGATAAAATTACAAAATAAAAACATCGCTAAATATCGTTCCAGACATAAACATCGATAAAAAAATAATGTGTTTTTTAATACGTTTTGGAAAGCTAAAAACTTATCATCATATTTTTATTTTAAGAACCCTGTAGTGATCGTGTATGAAAATTGGAGGCTTCTGATTCCTCCTAACTATGCCACGAAACAAGCTCCTTCCCTATAGGAGTGTGTGTTTCGTGGCAATATTTGAAGGACTCACGAACCTCCAATTTTCTTACTGTATTTTGTTGGTAAATTGGAAGGCTACTGATTCCTCCTAACTATACCAGAAAACAGACACTCTCAATGGTACTAATAGGGGATTTGTTGTTTCGTGGCATAGTTTGGAGGAATCAGAGTACTTCAATATCACCAACGAATAATATCTATCACCTTAAGGGACCCTGTGATGTAGTCAGAAAATTGGAGGTAAATGAGTCCTTCAAATATTGCCACGAAACACACACACACCTATAGGGAAGGAGCTTGTTTCGTGGCATAGTCAGGAGGAATCAGAAGCCTCCAATTTTCATACACGATCACAGGGTCTATAACAAGCGTTCCCTACAGTCAGAACAACAGAAGCATATCTCGCTCTTATGCATACTTGTACCAAAGGTCATAATTACATTCACGTCAGCATTAAGTAAGGGTTTTTTCCCGATGAGTCAATAAAAAAAATATATGAAAATAATTGAGTTGTTTAATCTGGTTCAAAAGCCAAAAAAAAAAAAAAAAAAATGGAAAAAAAATGAAAAATAGAGCAAATAAAAATCAGGTGTTTTATCCGGTTCAACAGAAAAGAAGTAAAAAAAAAAAAAATATGATCAAAGAATGAAAAGATAAAAAGGAAATAATCATCAAAGGTGGGAATGCCAGAGTTCTTTCACGCTCTCGGGGGTTGCAAAATGCCTCTGCTTTGGTATAACGATTTACGAGTGAGGAAAGACAATTGTTCTGAATACGAAATGACGGGAGGAGAAGTGAGAGTGTGAAAAAAAGGGAGAGAAAGAGAGAGAGAGAGAGAAAAATTGCCGTGAGTGAGTGAAAAAAAAAGAGAGAGTTAAATTTTTTTGATGTATCGGACGAGGATGAATATATTTATATATGTATGTATATATATTTTTTTTCATCACTTGGTAAACTACACTGTGATCTGAGTTGTTGTTGTTGTTGTTTATATTGGTGTGTGTGTGTGTGTGTGTGTGTGTGTGTGTGTGTGTGTGTGTGTGTGTGTGTGTGTGTGTGTGTGTGTGTGTGTGTGTGTGTGTGTGTGTATGTGTGTGTGTGTGTGTGTGTGTGTGCTTTGTAGAATTTTCTTTATGCAGTTTTTTTTTGTTTCTTTGTGTGTGTGTGTGTGTGTGTGTGTGTGTGTGTGTGTGTGTGTGTGTGTGTGTGTGTGTGTGTGTGTGTGTGTGTGTGTGTGTGTGTGTGTGTGTGTGTGTGTGTGTGTGTGTGTGTGTGTGTGTGTGTGTGTGTGTGTGTGTGTGTGTGTGTGTGTGTGTGTGTGTGTGTGTGTGTGTGTGTGTGTGTGTGTGTGTGTGTGTGTGTGTGTGTGTGTGTGTGTGTGTGTGTGTGTGTGTGTGTGTGTGTGTGTGTGTGTGTGTGTGTGTGTGTGTGTGTGTGTGTGTGTGTGTGTGTGTGTGTGTGTGTGTGTGTGTGTGTGTGTGTGTGTGTGTGTGTGTGTGTGTGTGTGTGTGTGTGTGTGTGTGTGTGTGTGTGTGTGTGTGTGTGTGTGTGTGTGTGTGTGTGTGTGTGTGTGTGTGTGTGTGTGTGTGTGTGTGTGTGTGTGTGTGTGTGTGTGTGTGTGTGTGTGTGTGTGTGTGTGTGTGTGTGTGTGTGTGTGTGTGTGTGTGTGTGTGTGTGTGTGTGTGTGTGTGTGTGTGTGTGTGTGTGTGTGTGTGTGTGTGTGTGTGTGTGTGTGTGTGTGTGTGTGTGTGTGTGTGTGTGTGTGTGTGTGTGTGTGTGTGTGTGTGTGTGTGTGTGTGTGTGTGTGTGTGTGTGTGTGTGTGTGTGTGTGTGTGTGTGTGTGTGTGTGTGTGTGTGTGTGTGTGTGTGTGTGTGTGTGTGTGTGTGTGTGTGTGTGTGTGTGTGTGTGTGTGTGTGTGTGTGTGTGTGTGTGTGTGTGTGTGTGTGTGTGTGTGTGTGTGTGTGTGTGTGTGTGTGTGTGTGTGTGTGTGTGTGTGTGTGTGTGTGTGTGTGTGTGTGTGTGTGTGTGTGTGTGTGTGTGTGTGTGTGTGTGTGTGTGTGTGTGTGTGTGTGTGTGTGTGTGTGTGTGTGTGTGTGTGTGTGTGTGTGTGTGTGTGTGTGTGTGTGTGTGTGTGTGTGTGTGTGTGTGTGTGTGTGTGTGTGTGTGTGTGTGTGTGTGTGTGTGTGTGTGTGTGTGTGTGTGTGTGTGTGTGTGTGTGTGTGTGTGTGTGTGTGTGTGTGTGTGTGTGTGTGTGTGTGTGTGTGTGTGTGTGTGTGTGTGTGTGTGTGTGTGTGTGTGTGTGTGTGTGTGTGTGTGTGTGTGTGTGTGTGTGTGTGTGTGTGTGTGTGTGTGTGTGTGTGTGTGTGTGTGTGTGTGTGTGTGTGTGTGTGTGTGTGTGTGTGTGTGTGTGTGTGTGTGTGTGTGTGTGTGTGTGTGTGTGTGTGTGTGTGTGTGTGTGTGTGTGTGTGTGTGTGTGTGTGTGTGTATACAGCTCGTTCGCCTGCATGTCTAGAGAATATGTGTAAGTGTGCGTTGGTGAGTGTGCAAATATTTCTATTAGTGTGTGTGTTTAAAAATGTATGTATGTATGTATGTATGTATGTGTGTCTGTATCACTGTACAATCCACTTCACCTGCACGTCTGTACTCGAATGATAAACTGCGACAAGCGACGAGCGAAAAATTCTGAAAATTAACACGAGGATGAAAGAAGACCCCAACCTGGTCCTGGCAAGCCCTGTAGGTTGAGGGGGAAGGTGATGGAGAGGTGGGACAGCAAGCACGAACGAAATAAAAGGAAAGGTGGGACAGCAAACACGAAGGAAATGAAAGGAAAGATGGGACAGCAAACACGAAGGAAATGAAAGGAAAGGTGGGATAACAAGCATGAAGGAAATAAAAGGAAAGGAGGGACAGCAATCACGAGGGAAATAAAAGAAAAGGAGGGACAGCAAACACGAAGGAAATAACAGGAAAAGAGGGACAGCAAACACGAAGGAAATAAAAGGAAAGGAGGGATAACAAGCATGAAGGAAATAAAAGGAAAGGAGGGACAGCAATCACGAGGGAAATAAAAGAAAAGGAGGGACAGCAAACACGAAGGAAATACAAAGAGAGGAGGGACAGTTAAATGCTATGGTGAAGGTGATAAAAAGGTGGGACAACAAGTGTGAAGATAATAAAAGAAAAGGAGGGACGGTTGAATGCTATGTGAAGGTGATAGAAAGGTGGGACAACAAGCACGAAGATAATAAAAGGAAAGGAGGAACACTTCAAGAACAAAACTAACATAGCCACAACACTTGCCTGAGGGTATTACAGAGAGAAGCAGAGATAAATTTTAGTGTTTTTTCTACGTCCTGCAATTTAAACTGTCTGTTGGGGGGGAGGAAGGAGAAGAATAATCCTTAGCTATAGTTTTCAAGGCCACTGTGGTCGAAATATCCCTAAAAGTACCTAAAACAAACATTTATAAATTTTACAGTATCGTGAGTTGAAAAGGAAGAATAAGACAGTGTAAAGAAGAATAAGACGGTGTAAGGAAGACAAGGAGGAGTAAGGAAGACAAGAAGGTGTAAAGAAAAGGAGTGTAAAGAAGGAAGACAAGGAGGAGTAAGGAAGACAAGAAGGTGTAAAGAGGAAGACAAGAAGGTGTAAAGAAAAGGAGTGTAAAGAAGGAAGAAAAGGAGTGTAAAGAAGAAGGCTCTACCAGGGCACGTGATGAACTTGCGACGAAATTTATAGTGTAGCATCCCTCCCAAATCGCTCCCAGTATTGTTCAGACGATTCTTATTTTTACGATATTAAATGAAATGTGAAGGTGTTCTCAACTCGGCAACGATAGCATAGCGAAGAGAAGGGAAGAGCACAGGTATACTGTATTTAATTAATCATCAGGGAGCTACGATATTTATTTATTTTCGTCTAAAAATAGCGACCCCAGAAATACGAGTACATGGAATTGTTGGGACTTGGACGTTTTGAAAAGAAAATAGCCTGGGTATAAAAATTCTCACACATCATTTTGTCTGGGTGCAACATTTTTTTTTCTTTTTCGTAAATTTGTTGTCTCCTTCCTATCAATAAGTTTCTGGGACAAGTATTTTCATTTTTATTTTAATACACTCTATTATAAGTTTACCATTTAATTTGGTTGTTTGTTTACTCAGATGAACTGAAGAGAAATAAAGAAAACCTTGCAAGGCCTGCATGGAAGATCCTCTACTACTAGGAAGAAGGACATACAAAGGAGGGACAACAATCAAACACGAAAGAAACAGAAGGAAGGGAAGGACAGCTAGCATGCACAAAGGAAACAGAAGGAAAGGAGGGACAGCTAGCATACACAAAGGAAACAGAAGGCAAAGAGGGACAACTAAGGAATTGAAGGGGAGTGTCTCGGATCTGAAGGGGTGTCAGTCAGTGCCTCTCCAGTCAGTCACTTTCCTTTTGTGGGTCCAAGTTGTCTAGACGAAGCTTATAATAATATTTTGTGGAAGCTTCTCTTTTACTATCCAGGTGCATGACATAACTAACAAAAGGCTGTGCTTGAGGCTGCAATCATGTCAAAAACGTAGTGAAGGCAGTGGGAATATTTTTCTGTTCACAAGTGCCACTCCGTACACAAAAGCGTATACACATGTGCACGGATAGAACTAAATGAATAATATATTTTTGCCTCCGTGTGCTGTCCCACTAAATAGAGTCCATATAAAAATACATAATTTCACCTCTTTATGATTTTAAACTGTGAAAAGTATAAATACAATACATAACCCCACCTCTATCTAAATTTTAAACTGTAAATAGAGAAATTACAGCATAAAACACCACTTTTTTCTTATTCTAATCACCTTCTCTACTCCTTGTACCTCTGATATCAACATTAAACCATTTTCACCAAAGGTTTGTGAAGGGGCATTTGGTTATATAAATGAATGTGTACCCTAATGTAAATATTGACAAGGGAGGGGGTCGTGTAGTTAATGGGTTGGAACTGAAACCTCATCAGACCCCATTGAGTTTTGAACCTTGGGGACAGTCGGTCAAATGCCTGGGAAGTTATTGACTCTGAAGAGATAATGTGTAGCTCTTGAATTTGTATGGAAGAAAACAAAATTAGTCTTCAGTATAAATATAAGGATATGTTTTGACTATATGTGATGTGTTATCCTTATAGATATTATGTATAAGTCTTTAGTTTGTATGGAAGATAACAAAATTAGTCTTCAGTATAAATGTAAGGAAACGTTTTGACTATATGTGATGTAATTTCCTCAAAGATATTATGTGTAAGTCTTTAGTTTGGATGAAAGAAAGCATAATTATAGTCTCAAAAATGGTAGGGACAAGTCTTAATCATATGTGTTGTGTTTTCCTCAAAGATATTAATGTGTAAGTCTTTAGTTTGGATGAAAGTTAGCAAAACTCGTCTGCAATTCAGTGGGGACATATTTTGATCATATATGTTGTGAATTCCTCAAAAATATTATGTGTAGATCTTTCGTTTGTATGGAAAGAAGCAAATTTTCGTCTTCAGTAATAAGGTGGGGACATATTTTGATCATATATGTTGCGAATTCCTCAAAAATATTATGTGTAAGTCTTTAGTTTGTATGGTAGAACGCAAAATTCGTCTTCAGTAATAAGGTGGGGACATATTTTGATCATATATGTTGCGAATTCCTCAAAGATATTATATGTAAGTCTTTCGTTTGTATGGAAGAAAGCAAAACTCGTCTTCAGTATTAAGGTGGGGACATGTTTTGATTATGTGTGTTGTGATCAGGCCGCCTTTTGTTGGTTGTACAGTTCTGAGTGGTGCTGGTTGTCTGTCTACGGTCATTTAGAAGCGCCCTGTTGCTACCATAATCAAATACAGTAAATACAGGTTGTGTGCTAATGATACTTGAGCGACATACAGTACATAATACAATTCGCCTGGATCAATCTTGCTTTTCTCTCTTTGTTCTCTGTTTGCATGTTTTTAATTTTCTGTATTCCTTCTTTCTCTGATTTTTCACGAATGTCACTATACTTTTACCTTAATCTTATTTAGCATATTATTATGATATATTCTTCTGGCTTTACTACCGTCTTTCTCCCTCTCCCTCTCCCTCTCCCTCCCTCTCCCTCTCTCCTATATCTTTAACACTTTTCTCTCCTTTCTATAAGTCTCGCTCTCCTTCAGTTCTTCATCTTCAGATTCTCCTTACCTGTCTCATATCTCTGCCTGCTGAGCTCTCTCCTTTCCTCCCTCTCTCCTTTCCTTTCCTACACCTCCTTCCCTCTTCCTTCCTGCACTCCTTCCTACCTTTTTCTCTCACGCCACCACTACCTTTGTTTTACCATCACCATTCACCACCACCACTATATCCACAGCCATTATTTCCAAAGCATCACCATCAGTTTATCACCATCCTCATTCCACCATCCCTTCTCCTTTTCCCCTTCACCATCACTGCAAGCATCATCATCAGTCACCTACCACCACCACCACCACTAACTAGCTTTCATCCCCAACACCACCACAACCACAACCACCACCACCACCACCACCACCACCACCAGCAGCCAGCAAATCATCTCAAATATATCCCACAATAAACCACCTCCTTTTACCCTCACCACCAACACCACCACATCCCCCTCCCTGGCACACCACCCCCTTCCTATCAGTACCTTCAGCCCCCTACCCTACCCAACCCTACCCTACCAAGAGCCATTACCTGCAGATGCCTCTCCCTCCTCTACCCCCTCTACATCCTCCCCTTTCCACCCCCAACCCCCTCCGCCCCACCCGGACATGCAGCGGGTTGAGGGCAGTTAGTGGGAGTTTTAGAAGTGGTTGTTGCGCGAAAGTTTTAAAGGGGTTGCAGAGATTAGGTACGGTACAGCGAAGGACAAAAGTTTAGCCCCTCGATTCTCTCCGATAACGACGCTGTTTCTGGCGAATGATACTGAAAACATGCCACTACCAACAAACACCACCATCACTACCACAACAACTACTACTACTGCTACTATATCGAACCGTCTGGTCTCCCGTCCCCAAATATTTTCGCCACTTTTCAGGAAGGCCGAAATGCGGATAGAGGGACTGTTCGCTGGTGAAGGTGGTGGTGGTGGTGGTGTTGTTGTTGTGGTAGAGATGAACTGGTGTCCTCAGGTGTATAGCAGTTGTGGTGGTGGTGGTGTTGTGACGGGGATTATGGGGGGTGTTGTGGTGATAGTGGAAATGAACTGAGGTGGTGTTGAGGTGGTTGTCAACTGATATTCCTGATAATTTTTGGTGTTGCTGGTGTTGTTGTTGTTATTAGGGGTGTGTGTAGTGATGGTGTCGGCATTATGGTACAGTACAAATTAACTCATATCTTCCAGGAGTGATGGTGGAGTTGTGGCATAAGTTATCAGTGCAATGTTATACTCGGTTCATCTGAAATAGGAATTGTGCATTTGGTGTTCGTTGATGTAATAGGATATACAACATAATAGTTAAGGACCCCCGTGATGTAGTAAAAAAATTAGAGGTTAGAGAGTCCTTCAAACATTGCCACGAAACACCACATGCATTAAAGAAGCCTGTTTCTTGGCATAGTCAGGAGGAATCAGAAGCCACCAGGTCTCGTACACAATCACAGAGTCCCTTAAGGTATGTATGTACACCACCGTATGAGGAGGATCCTTTTATTGACGACGTTTCGCTACTGCTCATTCTGGTCCAGGGCACATTCCTATCAACACTGTGAGCCTTGAGTATGCATGGCACAGGAAAAGTTAGGGACGTGAGGTGGTGGCAGGGGGACGGGAGAATGGGTCCACGTGGGGGGCATATTGACATCAGGCTTATACGATTCTTGGAAAGTATAAAATAATGTGAGTATACTTCTAGGTACAGGTAATGTTTTTAAATGATACACATAGATACAGAAAATATAATAGCGGACACATTTAATCCACAGACACACAACACATAGATATGACACACACAATACAAACATCACTCAGGCACACAAACAACACCCACATCACACATAAACACTCAGACACACACGAGATGCACGTAACTGATTCAAACACACAAGATGCACAACACAGCACAAACAAAAAATCGATATCCAGCTCAGTCAGGGAAAGACACAACTAAGGACACACAGATTCAAGAACACAGATTCGTATACTCAAAGACCCCACAACTCAACTAAACGCACACACACACACACACACACACACACACACACACACACACACACACACACACACACACACACATATCCATTCACACAGACACACACAAACACATCAATATAAACAACACACACACACACACACACACACAAACACACCAATATTAACAACACACACAAACACACCAATCTAAACAACACACACACACAAACACACCAATATAAACAACACACACACAGACACACACAAACACATCAATATAAACAACACACACAAACGCAGACACACACACAAACAATCCAATGCAAACCACAAACACACACACAAACACACCAATATAAACCACACACACACACACACACACACAAACTCTAGGTACACACACACACCCAGAGCGACACAGTGGAACCCATAATGCAAGACTGGTGGTGGCATTCTGGAGGCAATGCTGAGGAACGAGATGGTCATTGTCCCTGGGCCACGGATAGGCTGGTTTCATGGTCCTTCCACATGGGCCATTTATATTCCACTTCGTTTGTTTTGTTCCTTTCTGTGTTTGATTTGTTTTTTGTTTTTAATTTCCTTCTTTATTACTTTTTCCTGACTACTGCATTTCTTGTCTGCTTTTATTCATAGCTTTACTCGTTTCTTTCCAATTATTAGTGTTTATAGATATATATATATTTTTTTACTTTTCCTATACACCTTTTCTTTCTTACTAGTTTCTTGTTTGTTTTTAGTGATCATATTACTCGTTTCTTACCAAATACTGTACAATATAAAGCTACGTGACATGAATAACGACATGATAAGAGTAAACAGCTGACACAGTGACGTGGGAAGTACTGTACACACGATAAATAAAAAAAAAAAAAAAAAACTATGGAGCAAAAGTGAATGGAAGTGAGGGAAGAAAAAAAAGCTGACCCCCTGAGCTAGAATGAGAGGGAAAAAACAAGTCCCCCTGAACTACAACGAGGGGAAGAAAAAACGACCCCTGAGATAAAATGAGGGGAAGAAAAAACTGACCCCCTTAGCTAGAATGAGGGGAAGAAAATAGCCCTACCCCCTGAAGTACTAAAAGGGGAAAAAACACAACACCCTTAGCTAAAATGAGGGGGGGAAACAACTCTCTCTGAACCACAACGAGGGGAAGAAAAAACTGACTCCCTGAGCTAGAATGAGGGGAAGAAAAAACGACCCCCTACAAGAACAAGGGAAAAAAAATAGCCCTACCCCCTGAAGTACAACGAAGGGAAGAAAACACAACCCTGAGCCAGAACAAGAAGGCATAAAAAACAGATGCAACGAGGCCACCAACCTCAGGGAGTCACAGTGATGAAGGTGGAGGTACTCAGCACAAACTCTCTCTCTCTTACTTCCATAACCCACAACACCCTCCTACCATATTCCCATAATTCCATAACCTAGACTAAATAAAACCCCCCCACCCCACCCCTCTCTCCTACCATATTCCCATAAGCTCTAAAACAAAGACTGAATAGAACCCCAACGCCACCTCCCTCCTACCATATTCCCATAGCTCTATAACAAAAAACTGAATACCCCCCCCCTCCTTCCTTCCATATTCCCATAACTTCATAACCAAGACTGAATTGAACCCCCCCCCCTCCTACCATATTCCCATAACTTCATAACCAAGACTGAATTGAAAGAACCCCCCACCCCCTTACCATATTCCCATAACTTCCTAACCAATATAGAAAAGGAAGAACTACAGCTTGTACTATTTGCTAATGTGGGAATACCTGTAAAATACTAGCATTAATGTATACCACGACGAAATAAGATTAATCTTTTTTTTTTTTTTCGTCAGCTCAAAATTCTTCAGTTCCCTGTTTTTGTTTTTTTCAGCATATTTTCTTCATTCATTCCTTGATTATTTATTAGGCTCACAGTTATTTTCATCTTCTTCCTCCTTCTCCATGAGCGTTCCCTTGTTTTCGTCTGGGAAGTTTTATCAAGGCTGCGAGTTTCCCATCCATAAGTTAAGATTGGAAAATCGCTCTGATAATGGACCACTTCCTTCTTGAAAAAACAAACCGATAGAGAGACAAATTATTCCGTGATAATGATGTGTTTACCAAGAGCACATTATCTCACACCGACCTATTGTATTTCTCACACATTTTGTATTACGTATTGCAACACATATTCGGGTATTTCATTGTCATATTTTTAAAGGGGGGGGGGGGAGTAGTTTTATGTCGAGAAGGGGGGTGGGTATTGGGGGTCGACTGATTCCACCAACCTGTGACACAAAACAAAGCCCCCATTAGACTACTGAAGTGATTTGTTTTCTGGCCTTGTTTGGAGAAATCAGCACCTCACCAATTCACTTAAAAACAAATAAATATATAAATAGATAAATATAAATAATTCCCTTTAATCCTATTACCCAAGTACGTGATTAATGGTTATTTATCAATCCTTAAAGACCCTGTGATCGTGTGTGAAAATTGGAGAGGCTTCTGATTCCTCCTAACCATGCCACGAAACAAGCTCCTTCCATATAGGTGTGTGTGTTTCGTGGCAATATTTGAAGGACTAATTTATCTCCAATTTTCTGACTACATCACAGGCTCCCTTAACAAATCGCTGACGTCATTTACATTTTTCTCTCATCATGACCGGATGATTTGCCTGGTGAAGTGGAAAAGCTTAATGATTTTTCCAAGGGATACAATTGTTTTCATAACTGGTCTATTGGAATTTTCTGATGATTATTATGGATTGTATTTTCTAATCACACACACACACACACACACACACATATGCGCACATACACATAAATATATATAGATACACACACACATAGGCTACACATATGTATACACACACACATACACATATACACGGATACGGACACACACACACACACACACACACACACACACACACACACACGCACACACACACACACACACACACAGACACACACACACACACACACACACACACACACACACACAGGGTTGCCATCTCCCTCTCATCAGGCAGTGACTCTGATGAAAATTAATTGTGGGTAAGCTGGCGTGAAGAGGCTGATGTATACATAAGTGATTAATTATTATATCACAGACTGAATTGAAGTGAGGATAAAAGATGACCACCCTGGGCCTGGAGGATTTTGTAGGATGAGGGAGAGGGTGACTGAGAGGAAGGATGCACATACACGCACACAGACACAGACATACACACATATAAATACAAATACACACACATACACACAAAGATATACACAATAACACACACATAGACACATGCACATATACACAAACACACACATACACATACACACACACATACATATTCACACACACACACACACACACACACACACACACACACACACACACAGGCTGAGAGGAACCATTCAAGTTGTTCCCCAGTAATTATAAAATCAAAACCGATTCTTATTCTAATGAGCTCTAGACTAATGGGATACGTGGGTTATAAGTAATGGTCGTTTCTCATGGCAATTAGGCACCAGTTTCCAAGTTCTGTTATCAAGTTTACTGGAAAATATATATACTGGAAGAAAATAATTATACAGTAGTAGTAGTAGTTTCGAGTTATTTTACGCTTCGGATACGATTGGGCAGAAGTCCATCTTTTTTTTGCGTTTAACTAGCAATACGTACCCGTACTATATATACTCTTATAGGAGAACTGATAGTGGGATATTTTTAAGGGTATATTTTCTGGTGTTGGTGAATTGGAAGGTCGCTGTTGATTCCTCCTAACTATGCCACGAAACAAGTCCCCTATTTGTAGTATCAGTGAGGGTGTGTGTGTGTGTCTGCTGTACCCTGGCATACTTTGGACGAATTAGAAGCCTTCCAATTCACCAACACGAGAAGAACTTTCAAGGTAAGTTATATAATCTCTCTCGTGTGTGTGTGTGTGTGTGTGTGTGTGTGTGTGTGTAACGATAGAGAGACAGGGAGCGGGGAGGATGGTAGTTAGGGAGGGTCGTCTGTGTGTGTGTGTGTGTGTGTGTGTGTGTGTGTGTGTGTGTGTAAAGATAGAGAGATAGGGATCGAGGAGGATGATAGGGAGGGAGAGTCGTCAGTGTGTGTGTGTGTGTGTGTGTGTGTGTGTGTGTGTGTGTAAAGATGGAGAGACAGGGAGCCGGGAGGATGGTAGGTAGGGAGGGTCGTGTGTGTGTGTGTGTGTGTGTGTGTGTGTGTGTGTGTGTGTGTGTGTGTGTGTGTGTGTGTGTGTGTGTGTGTGTGTGTGTGTGTGTGTGTGTGTGTGTGTGTGTGTGTGTGTGTGTGTTTGTGTTTGTGTTTGTGTGTGTGTGTGTGTGTGTGTGTGTGTGTGTGTGTGTGTGTGTGTGTGTGTGTGTGTGTGTGTGTGTGTGTGTGTGTGTGTGTGTGTGTGTGTGTGTGTGTGTGTGTGTGTGTGTGTGTGTGTGTGTGTGTGTGTGTGTGTGTGTGTGTGTGTGTGTGTGTGTGTGTGTGTGTGTGTGTGTTTTTCACCTAACACATTTACCACCATCCTTCCCTCAGGCCGTGTATTTGCCTTGTAAGCCCTGAGCAAGACACAAACCTCCATCCTCCATCCCTCGTCATGGTATGGGGGAGGGTGGGGGAGGGGGGAGAGGGGGTAAAGACTTTATTTTTATTTATTTATTGATTCACACACACACACACACACACACACACACACACACACACACACACACACACACACACACACACACACACACACACACACACACACACACACAGACACAGACACAGACACAGACACAGACACAGACACAGACACAGACACACACACACACACACACACACACACACACACACAAGCTCACATCCCCAACACACACACATAAAATATCATACACACACACACACACATAAAATATCATACACACACACACACACATAAAATATCATACACACACACACACACACAAAATATCACACACACACAAATATCACAAGCTCACATCCCCAACATACACACACACACATACAAATACACAAGCTCACATCCCCAAAACACACAAACACACATACAAATACACAAGCTCACATCCCCAACAAACACACACACACACACACACACACACACGCCTATAAGGACGGGAGAGATTCTCATTTGATACTGACTCTATCTACCCTCCTTTCATCATCCCCATCACCATCATCATCATCATCAATCACTATTTTATCACTTATTTTATCATTTTCTTTCATTCTGTTATTACTTTGGCTACTGTCTCCCTTTTTCGTTCGTTGTTGGTGCCGTTCATTATATCTTTTTATTTATTTATTTATCTTTTTATTTATTTATTTATTTATCTATTTATTATATGTTTTATTTGTATTGTTCGTTCCTGTGTTGTTGTTTGAGTTGTTGTTGTTGTTATTGCTTTTGTTTGTTGTTGTTGCCTTTGTTGTTGTTGTTTTTGTGGTTGTTTTTGTTGTTGTTGTTGTTGTGGTTGCTTGTGTTGTTGTTGTTGTTGTTAATCCCAGTAAGCCATTCTTTACTTGCTAATTCCCTCTTCCATCTCTTCAATGTAGTTTATATGCTCTCTTAACACAGCCTCAGTCCCTCCTCTTTCAGTATCCTCTCTCTCTCTCTCTCTCTCTCTCTCTCTCTCTCTCTCTCTCTCTCTCTCTCTCTCCCCTTGCCTCCTGCTCTTCTCCTCCTTCACCGTTTTTTCTTTCTAAGTCCCTTCCTTGTCGCATTGTCTCTTCATTTTACTCTTTTCCCTCCTCCTCCTCCTCTCTACCATCTCATCCATTACTCCTGTCTTCATCACGTTTTCTTTCTCCTCGACCCTTCCCAATTTTCTCTCTTCGTCTATCTTCCGTCCTTCTCCCTTTGTCCCCGTTTTCATTTCTTATCGTTTGTTCCTTCCCTGTCTACATTCAGAGGGCATAATTTCCATCCCTCACTCACTCTCTCTGGTTAATTAGTGGGACAAATCAACAGCCTCTATTTCTAAAGGAAGGTCGCAGGTAATACACACACACACACACACACACACACACTGAATACTGTACACACACACATAAAAATACACACACACACACACACACACACACACATACACATAAACACTGAATACTGTACACACACATACATAAAAATACACACCCATACTGAATACTGTACACACACACACACACTGAATACTATACACACACACACACACACACACACACACACACACACACACACACACACACACACACACACACACACACACACACACACACACACACACACACACACACACACACACACACACACACACACACACACACACACACACACATATTGAATACTGTACACACACACACACACACACACACACACACACACACACACACACACACGAGAGAGAGAGAGAGAGAGAGAGAGAATATATAAGAGAATATATAACTTATCATGAAAGTTCTGAATCCTTACTACTACCAGACCTCGGCCCTTCCACCTGTACCAAGTAAATAAATACAGCACAAGGACACAACTTTTACACGCCAAACTTTATCTAATATTGTGTTGAATTAGTCCAGTACTCTCAACTCTCTTCAACACAACCCAAGTTCTTCCATCTTTCCAACACTTTTTTCTATTGGGTTTTCTCATTACTCTGCACTTTGGTTCATCCTTTCCATTTCTTCATATATATTTTATGTATATCTCCTCTTTCGCCTTCCTTCTTCCACTAGTTCTTTCAAATATCTTTCATCTAATCACAGTACTTCCAACTTTCCAACATTATTCTTCAAATACATGAATATCTCCTCATTTCGCCTTTCATCTTGCACCCTACATGATATAATCTGCCCCTTTCACCTCACCTTACTTCACCTCTCTCTCGTTCTTTCAAATATCTTCCACCCAAGAACAGTATTTCCAACTTTCCAACATTATTCTTCAAATACATAAATATCACCTCATTTCGCCTTTCATCTTGCACCCTATATGGCATAACCGGCCCGTCCCTCTCACCTCACCTCACCTCAGCTCCCCTCTCTCCGGATATTGCACCTCTGTTTTCCCCACGTGACAATGGCCCCAAGTCTTACACAAGTCGGGTGGTGACCAGGAAGGAGCGTTGTTATTGGACCTGAACCTGGACCTGGGGAGACGCTGTGGTTGGTTATAGGCTTCTTGGTTTGTTTACATATAGACACATCAGGGTCGACGTTTCCTTGACATCATTTTTTTGTCTGATATAATAATTTTCCAGCACGACAATAATGGGAGGGAATGAAACCACCCTTGAAAAAATGAATGCTAGAAAAATGAAAAATGAATCATGATATTCCTGATTCCTCCAAACTATTCTTCCGAGCATCAGGCTGCACCATTATATTTGTTAATCTGATCCTGTTTCCTGGCATACTTTGGAGGAATCGAGGTGGCGCTCTAAGGTACCAAAAATAGGCTATCATACCCTTAAGGAAAAGATATGTTTATAATTATTCCTCACAAAATAAATTACATAAAACGACGTCGACTGTGTATTCCAAAATCTTTCTTCCTCCTTCTCCTTCTCCTTCTCCTCCTCCTCCTCCTCCACCTCCTCCTCCACCTCCTCATCCACCACCTTCTCCTCCTCCTCCTCCTCCTCTTCTTCTTCTTCTGAGAGCCAAAATATGTAGCGTTCGTTGTCATCTTATTACTATTTTTTTTTCTGTCATCTCATTGCTTCTGTTCACTCAGGTATGTAATGTGATATCAGCATGTTCAGACAATTTTATTTTCTTCGTCATCCGTTTCTCATTTGTAATTCTTTACTTTTCACTTTTACTCGTCCCTTTCCCACTCTTTTTTTTTCTCACCTTTTATTTATCTATTTATTTATTTATTTATCTATTTTCTCACCTTTTATTTATTTATTTACTTATTTATGTATTTATTTATTTATTTATTTTCCCACCTTTTATTTGTTTTCACCTTTTATTTCTAATCTTTTATTTATTTTTCCTTGTTTCTTAGT
>JAWQEG010001416.1:0-12500 GCA_033782935.1 Petrolisthes cinctipes | reverse complement strand
GCTTATTACGATTGTTTGGAGTTTTCAATTACCTCTTAAAAAATTTCGGGTGTTTTGGGCCTGTATTTGGGATATATACGAATACAGAAGATGAATACACATATCGACTCTGGGTACCAAAAATGTCGATTTATTATTATTATTATTATTGTTATTATTATATTCTGATTTGAGCAAAATGATAAACTACATATAGTATTTCACTCTATATAATAATACCTACCTAGGTAGAAAATAAAAATGTAATATACTGTAAAAGTAATTGAAACGTGGGTTGCATTTTCCGTAGACTTTTGAGTTGGATTTACAGTACCGTACCTAGTGTTGGAGCGCGTTAATTAGGAACAATCTGTTTTCTGGGAATCCGTAGCCCCTTCAATTCGCACTCATCAAAAATATATGGTCCGCTTCATTAATTAAGGACCCTGTGAACGTGTATGAAAATCGGGGGCTTCTGATTCCTCGTGACCATGACACGAAACCCTGTAGGTGTGTGTGTTTCGTGGCAATATTTGAAGGACTCGTGTACCTCCAATTTTCTGACTACATCACAGGGTCCCTCAAGAAAATGTTGCCTACCAGGAAAAAATAAATAAATAAAAATAATAATAATAATAATAATAATAATAATCTATCTCCTATCGTTCTCTTGGAATCAAAATATATAATAATAATAATAGTTTGTTCGACTCATATTCCTCTGAAAAAGGAAACACGACTTATTATATTTTAATTAAGGGGGTAAGTACAGAGTTGATAAATCTGGAGCAACTGATTCCTCCAAACTATTCCAGACAACAGGTCACCAGAATATTTTGTTGTTCATCTGGTCCTGTTTCCTGGCATTACTTTGCTTTGAAGGAATCAAGGGGCTCCAATGTCCCAAAAGTGTATTATTTATTATTTACCCTCTTTAATTAATCCACACAGCTCAGGTTGAAAAAAAAAAAAAAAATATATAAAATTTTAAAGAATTATCTAAAAATAATCATGTCATGTTCACCAGAAAGAAGTCATGCATTGCAGTTGTTTGCTTGCTTGCTTGCTTGCTTGCTTTACGTGGTGCTTGCTTTCGCGTGCTTGTCGTGTGACCTTTACGTGACTGGAGTTTTCACGAGAGTCATGACTGTCAGATGGTGGATAGTTTTTTGGTGTGTACATTGGAGCGCCTTGATTCCTCCACAGTATGCCAGGAAACAGTACCTGAATAACATAAGTAAATGGTGGTCTGTTGTTGCTTGGCATAGTCTGGAGGAATCGGTTTCTTCAGATTTACCAACACTGTACATACATATTACACATACCCCTGTGATGTAGTCAGAAAATTTGAGGTAAATGAGTCCTTTAAATATTGCCACGAAACACCACCTATATGGAAGAAGCTTGTTTCGTGGCATGGTCAGAAGGAATCAGAAGCCTCAAAAATTTATACACGATTACAGGGTCTTTAAACGATATCGCCACCATACGTCAAGCGATTAATTTGAAATCTATTGTTGGTTGTATAAAAACGTGAGCTTCTTTCTCCTGGGGGTTATGCAAGAATATTGATCCATGGTGGTGGTGTTGACGATGACGGTACGACGATGGCTCTGGTAGTGTGTGTGTGTGTGTGTGTGTGTGTGTGTGAGTGTCTATGGAGTCGGTCATTATCGTAGAGGTACGGTCACGGTCAATAATCCTGCAACACCTTGGAATGATACGGCCTCGATAATTATATTACTAAAGCAAATACATTCACCAGGGTTTCACACAATAATTATTCACTACTAAGTATGTACACATCTTTAGGGCATAGTGAAGATCAGTAGCATATTCTCAGTAGAACAGCAATGATCATCAGTTGGTATAGTTTAGATCTGCCACACATCTTCACTATCCTACTAACGTCACAACACATAGAGAATAATACAGGATGGGTTGTTGTTAGGTAGTCCTAAAACCAAACCTAACCTAACCTAACCTAACCAGGGGACCACTCCTTCGAAAACATGTTCCAAATTGGCTTTTTCTGACAGTGGAGGAAGTTTGAGTTAATGCATAATTATTAGAACATGATGAGAATATGTTTAGAGGACACAGACAGACCCAAACTCCTTTCTGAGGTCAAACATCAGTCTATTCTCATTTCATCTTACCATTTACACTGTAGTGCTCATATTTTTAAACATTTATTCGTAATTGTGTAAAAAATGAATTCATAGAGTGAACCAAGGGACTAGTTCTTGGAAAGAGTTAAAGACGCTCTGAAGACACTTGGACAAGCCTGGCAGTATGTAAACCACGAGGATCAAAAGACAGACCGGGCGATGCGTGAGGCCATAGAGGAAATAGATAATCATATACTAGCTTCTATGCAGATGAAAACTGTCATTGGTGCACCCAGCCAGATGCAACAGACCTCCTTCCTCAGACATCATCAGAAAGTGGTCCAACGCTGCTGCCTGGCCCTCAGCCACCACACTGCCCCCACTTCAGCTGCCACCGAAAGCTTTGGTGTTGTCTTGACTCCCTTTCTGCTAACGAGTCCAGAGGAGTTCGGGCGCAAAAATAGCATGAGGTACAGGTGTACGTGTCGTGATGCGCTTGGCTAGTAGCTGCTGAGAGGTCCGGGTGTTGTTGTCTGCAACTTGTGCAGTCAGAGGACCAGATCCAACACTTTGTCCAATGACTCCAATAGTAACTAGAGAGAAACATTGGTCAATACCACAGCAATACCCAGGGTGATAGTCATCCTTGAGGTGGACCCCAAGGCTGAAGTTGTAAAAGTGATGAGGAAAATTATCCCATATTTGACTCACCCTGATCTCCACCTCATCCTTTTTCATCCCAGCTGGTCCACCTTCAGGTACTATCAACTTGGCAAAAATACAAACGCAGATAAATTGTTCTATGAATGCCAAGCAGAGACCACTTCCAACAAAGGGTGGAAATTATTCAAAAATTTCATTAAGTCAGTCCTCCTTTCATCTTTGGAATTCACATCTTCACTCATGGAAGAACACACAGGCAAGATAGTGCTAATAAAGACAATGAATGAGGCCATCCCTAACGATGCCTTGTACTGGATTAAGGAAAATTGCAGCAGGTATGTATTGGACGTGTATGGCTGCTGTAACCTGAGTGGAAATGACCTACTACCTGAGGAAGTACAGTAGCGTTTGGTCTGCGCCGGTGGAAACTTTCTCCCCACCACTCCCAGACACACTGGATATATTCTGTCACATGCTCTTTTCGTGACAAACAAAGAACTTTTCGACGTGTCTGTGCATTTCACCAGCTCGAGTAAGTTCGTCATCACCGGAGTTCACGGTTACGGAGTGCGGGACATCATCAGTGACAATGGTTACTTAATGGCTTTCAAAATGGGCAGGATTCACCAGGGGCAACAAATTAGTCTCACTTTAGCACCGAGAAGAGAAGAGTTCATCCAGGCTGGCTAGAAGCTACGCCTTGCGGCCCAAATTGTGTGCAGACGAGCGGATGGGTACAGGGTAACTCTAGAAGCCGTCGTTAAAGTACCTTGTTCTAGGAAGCCAGTACCTGTCGAGACCGTGTCCTCTTCAATTCAAAGCCTGAAAGTACAGTTATGAAGGACACACACAAACACGAGTCCGAAAACAGTTGGTTGGGGAGGCGGTGGCAGAGTGCATAAGGTGACGGACTGCAAATGGCATTGACCCTGGTTCGAGCCCACGAGATACGTTTTTCAGAGGTGATCTGATGGGTCCAGCTGTCCGTCAAGTGTCCTGACTACGCCGACACATCAAGAAAATTCGGGGCCTTGCAAGAGTCACGGGCTACTGACAGCCTACAGTCCCGAGGTTGAGGCATTAAAACAAAAAGAAAAAAAAAAAAACTTAGACGAATACGGAATTGTAATGTCGTCACCTATTTGTCCCATTGGCAGGCAGGTGTGTCCCGTCTAAACTCATCTGGATCATGTGCTCAGTCATTCCTTCACTTGTGTTGCCTTGTGACATGGAAAACCTTCTGGCAGGAAGGAATTATACATTATAAAAAACATGGGGTCATTTAGCAGGTGGTTCACATACAAGGCAGTACCAGTTATGTTTACATTTCTATCTAGACAACACAAGTCACCAGTTTCCATTCCCACTGATTCCTCCAAAGTATAGACAGCTTGAGGAACCAGGCCACTATTGTTTGTGTCAATCTGTCCTGTTTCCTGGCATACATTGGAGGAATCAATGTTCTCCAATGTACCAAAAGAAAACTATCCCATTAACCTGGCTACTGACTCCTCCAAACTGCGATACAAAACAGATCTCGTATATAAATGCAGTTTGGAGGAATAATAACATCGTGCTCCATTTCGCTCGTCCCCCTCTCCCACCCCTAAAATAATTCCAGGGTTCACCCTCCCCAGGACACCAGCTATTATGATGTGCTCTCTCTCTCTATCTCTCTCACTGTTCAGGGTGGAGTGGAGGGGGGGGGAGAGTACTTTCATCTTTGCTGTCCTTTCTGGTTAAAGTATTGTGTACTGTACAGACCACCTCTTTTATAAGGTCTGTGTGGGCTGTGTATCTACGTAATTCTCTCTCTTTCCCTCTCTCCCTATATATACGTACTGCAAGCTATTCCCTCGTGTACAATCCCTTTTGGGGGTCCACAGTTAGTGATGGATGATGGTAGGGGGCCTCCACTTACCAACCTTACATACCCTATTATGGCCTACTGTTACACTCCTATTACAGCTTCTTGTCACCTCTCTCCATCCTTTTTTTTTTAATTTTCCCGTATATTACTTACTATTGTCTTGCTGTTTGAATGTCCTTTGTATCCCTTTGTATTTCATTCGTTTTCAACCTGTCCCTCTCTCTCTCTCATCTCACGTATCCCTGTCCCTAACCTCTCTCTCCCACCCTCTCTCCCTGTCATCGTCCCTCTCTTTTCCATCACACCTCTCTATCCCACATCCTTCCACAACCAGTCTGTCCCCCCTCCCCTCTTCTCTCACTTATCTCTCTCCAGCTTGTTCTCTCTCTTTCCCCTCGTACAATCAGCCAGTCCCCTCACATTTCCCTCCACCCTTCTCTCCCCAACAAATCAGTTCCTCTCTCACCACGTATATACCTTCCACCCTGTCCCTCCACCCTCTCTCTCTCGTACCCACTTCCCCTCCTCTCCCCTCACACATCCCTTATCACTGTCCTCCCCATCTCTCCCTCATCCATCTTCCCTCAACCCACCCACCCTCTCCCCTCTCCCATTCTCCCCTCACACATCAATTATTATCAATGTCCTGCATGCCCCCATCTTTCCTCCACCCCCCTCGTCCACTCCTCTTCTCCTTCCCCCCTCACATATATATCCCTTATCAATGAATGACCTTCTCCCATCTCTCCTCCATCCATCCATCTATCTATCTTCCCCTTTCTAAATCCTATCCGGTTGGTTCCTAATCCCTAGCAGCCTCGTGCCTCCCAACCCAGCCACCACCACCACCATGCCATACAACACACTGACAGCTCAATTACTAGAAGCATATAATATTCTGGGTAGCGAGTGAGTGGTGCTCGTCTCTCTCACTCCCTTCCTGCTACTACCCATCCCAGCCTCCCTGTCCATAATAATATACGGTATCCTCTCTATTCTCCATCTAGTCATTATCATCATTTCATACGTAGGTTTCTGTAGCCATTCCGTTGTCAGTCTGTTCATCCATCTATCTATCTATCTGTCTCTCCGTCTGTCTAGATGTGTGTGTGATCTATCTATTTATCTGCCTATCTATCTCTCCGTCTATCTGTCTGTGTGTGTGATCTAGCTATTTATCTATCTCTCTGTGTGTGTGATCTATCTATTTATCTATCTATTTATCTATCTCTCCGTCTGTCTGTCTGTGTGTGTGATCTATCTATTTATCTGTCTATCTGTCCTTGAGTCCGTTTCTCTGTGACTGATTGTGTGTGTGTGTATGTGTATATATACTGATCATTTCACCAAAGGACCCCTTCAAAATAATAATCGTACAAAACCCAGCACGTGATGATAATTATTTGGGAGTCTTACTAATCAAGTGAAATGTGTGTATGTATGTGTGTTTTTCACTTTGATACTTCCAACATATAATAACAACACAAACACACTCACTCACACACACAAACATACGTACGCACACTACTGCTTTCCGAGTATGTAAGAACACAAAAAAACAAACGTATATCAGATGTGTAGTGAGTGGGCAGCTTCCCAAGACACTATTAGCTACCCAGCCAGACAGCCAGCCAGCCAGGGAAGGTCCTTCCTACACATCGCTATTTCTCCGGCCAAGATGACTGAGCAAGCAATTCCTAAAGGCGGGTGGTCAGAGGAGCATGTGCTTGTGTGGAAGTAAATGTTTATGGAACTTTTATTATTTCTGATTGATTGATTGATTGATTGATATTTGATGCTTGCTTATGATTTCTGAAGATTAATGCTTTTGTAAAGGTTTTCATTAGATGATTATAGGGTCTTAAAATAAATAAAGTTATACTACAGTTACGTAGTCCTACATTTTCTATATATTGTAAATCCTTGAAAACAACAGCGTGTGTAGGAATTATTGTGGTCAAATAGTACCAAAAGTGCATTATTATTTCCTTAACGAACCAAACGTCACCAACTCGTTCCCAATAATGCGAAGGAGATCAAAGAGAAACTTACAACAAGAACACGTGGTGGTAGTATTAATGTGACCAGGGTTTAAGGGGGTGCGGGAGTAGGGGACAGGCTTGGAGGGGGGTTTGGGGGGTGCGGGAATAGGGGGACAGGCTTGGGGGGGGGTGTTTGGGGTGTGTGGGAATAGGGGGACAGGCTTGGGGTGGGTAGAAAGCCTGTCCCATATTCCAGCACCCCCTTAACTCTCCCCCCCAAACCTGTCCCCCTACTCCCGCACCTCCCCCCCCCCAAAAACCGACCCCCCCCTAAACCCCCCCCCCCCCTTAATAATTAGTGTGACATGGGTTTAATTAGCCCCTCTACATAGGCCTTTGTGTAATTATCCATCCGTCAAGCCTATCACATTTAACGATTGACTGATATTAGGAGCAGCAACAGCGAGGTCATATAGCGCCAGAAGAAGGAGGTAGAATCATGTATGAGAATTTGTGGCTTCTGATTCCTTCTGACTATGCCACGAAACAAACAAGCTCCTTCAATATAGATCGTGGTGTTTCGTGGCAATATTTGAAGGACTCAGACTCACCTCCAATATTTTGACTACATACAACACAGGGTCCCTTATTAATTAATCAAACCTGGTGAAACGGGTACATAAGCCTATTGTATCCTGAAGCACCCTAAGTCCTCTTTAGGGAAATATATATCACACATTCAAAGCTCTCAGTACATGAGGGACGTATGAGCAAAATTTGTCATAGATGGATGGTTGATTCGATACTGGGGATATATATATGTGTGTGTGTGTGTGTGTGTGTGTGTGTGTGTCCATGTGTGTGTGGATGTATGCAAATATTATGTGTGCGTGTGTGAGGTATGTGTGCGTATGTGAGGTATGTGTATGTGTGCGTATGTCACTGAGGTTTGTGTGTGTGTGTGCGTATGTCACTGAGGTGTGTGTGTGTGTGTGTGTGTGTTACTGAGGTGTGTGTGTGTGTGTCTGTGGGGAGGGGGGAGTGTGGGGAGGGGGGAATGTGGGGAAGGGGGGAATGTGGGGAGAGGGGAATGTGGGGAGGGGGGAGTGTGGGGAGGGGGGAGTGTGGGGGAGGGGGGGGAGTGTGGGGAGGGGGGGGAGTGTGGGGAGGGGGAGTGTGGGGAAGGGGGAGTGTGGGGAAGGGGGAGTGTGGGGAGGGGGAATGTGGGGAGGGGGAGGGGAAGTGTGGGTGTGGGGGGGTGAGTCACGAACTACACGTAACCAAACAAAACTGACCAACGATACTGGTTGCCAAAGTTAGTAGCCACACAACAATAAAGTTTGTGTTTGTGTCCAGCCAGACCAGCCTAGTTTTTCTCTCTGTACAACTGGAGGGAGGGCAGGGAGGGAGGGAGTGAAGATGGAGGGAGGGAGGGGGAGTGAAGATGGAGGGAGGGAGGGAGGGAGGGAGGGAGGGATAGAGGGAGTGAAGATGGAGGGAGGGAGTGAGGGAGGGAGGGAGAGAGGGAGAGCAAGGAGTGAAGAGGGAGGGAGTGATGGAGTAAAGATGGAGGGAGTGAGGGAGAGCAGGGAGTGAAGATGGAGGGAGGGAGGGAGTGAAGATGGAGGGAGGGAGGGAGAGCAGGGAGTGAAGATGGAGGGAGGGAGTGAAGATGGAGGGAGGGAGTGAAGATGGAGGGAGGGAGGGAGAGCAGGGAGTGAAGATGGAGGGAGGGAGTAAAGAGGTGTCGTGAGTAGTGAAGATGTGTTGTAGGGAGTGAAGATGGAGGGAGGGTAGTGAAGAGGTGTTGTGGGTAATAAGAACAGATGTATAGTGGGTAAGTAGAGATGTGCTGGTGGTAGTGAAGATATATTGTTGGTAGTGAAGATGTAAATGAGTAGGAAGGAATCAGCAGCCAACCCTCCAATTCACTAACCTCATCTTCACTAACTATCTTTTTGACATCTTCACTACTACTGCTATGTCGCTTCTCACACGTATAGCACAAGTCCATCCGTTCTCTCATAATTACTTTCTCACGCAACACAACCAAACTTCCCCACAATCCTTCATGTCACCTTTTCTTTTCTTAGTCCTCTCTCTTTCTCTTTCTCCCAACACTTCCACTTCACATCTTTCTTTCTTTCTTGTATGTCCTTCCTTTCTTTTTTCCCTTTCTTGTTTATCCTTTTCCTTTCTTTTTTCCCTTTCTCTATAATCATCCTTTTTTCTTTCCCTATCGTTTCCTTGATGTCAATTAATTTTAAACATTTTTCACTTATGGGGGTGAGGGAATAGGGGAACAGGCTTGGGGGGGGTTAGGGGGGTGCGGGAGTAGGGGACAGGCTTGGGGGGTGCAGGAGTAGGGGGACAGGCTTGGGGGGGGGGGGGGTTAGGGGGGTGCGGGAATAGGGGATAGGCTTTCTACCCACCCCAAGCCTGTCCCCCTATTCCGCACCCCCTAAACCCCCCCCCCCCCCCCCAAGCCTGTCCCCTACTCCCGCACCCCCTTAAATAGTCAGCCTCTCTCTCTCTCTCTCTGTCAGTCTCAGGTTGTGTGTCATTCATCCCTTTCACTCCCCAATTTTTTCTAACCCACCAGTCCTAAATTCACCCATTCTCCTCCCCTAATCTCTACTCCACCCTCACTCCCTTCATCCAACTGTACCTCACCCAGCCTCACCCACCCTCACCCAACCTCATCCAATTGTACCTCACCCTCACCCAGCCTCACCCACCCTCACCCACCCTAATCCAACTGTACCTCATCCTCACCCACCCACCCTCACCCACCCTCATCCAACTGTACCTCACCCTCACCCACCCACCCTCATCCAACTGTACCCTCACCAACCAACAAACAAACCAACCAACAAACCAACCAACCAACCAACAATTTCATCACCACAGTCTGATCCTCTTACAAAACGGATGATCCAAAATCTCAGCAACTTTCGGACAGGCACCAAACTTAAACTTTGAGGTGACTTAACGTGGGGCCAACTTGAGTTAATCTGAAGGTAAGTAGGACAGGAGGATGGATATTTTTCCTTTCTTGTCCTCCTCCTTCTCCTCCTCCTCCTCCTCTGCCCAGTACCTTTAGTCCCAAGTCTGTGTGGCAGGGTGTGGGTACAAGGGGATAGATAATCTTGGCTACGAGAGTCGACGTTATTTGGTTACGTTAGGTTGGGTCAGGTTAGAATTTAGTTAACTGCAGAAGGCCTCTTGGTTGGTCCAGTTCTCGGTAGCTCGTGATTTAAACCCATCCCTTTGAGTCCATGTATCTATCTATCTATCTATCTATCTGTCCAGCCTAATACATACACTTTTGGTACATTAGATAGAGGTGCCGTGATTCCTCGAAAATATGCCAGGAAACAGGTCCTGGCAGATGAACAAATATAATGGTGGTCTGTTGCTTGGAATAGTTTGGAGGAATCAGTAGCCCCCAGATTTACCAAAAGTGTGTTACCCTCTTAAAGCCATTCTGTGTTTTTGCATTTACTTCCTCTCTTGGCAGCTTTTTCCACTCGTCCACAACTCTATTCCCAAACCAGTGTCTTCTTCCTATTTCGTCTCTATAGCGGTATTTATTGGGTTAGGTTGAATTGGGCTCTGGTGACCTGGGTTACTTTGGGTTAGGTTGGTTTATGTGGAACTGGGTTGGTTAGGTTAGGTTAGGTTAAGTTGAATTGGGCTGTGGTGAACTGGGTTACGTTGGGTTAGGTTGAATTGGGATATGTTGAACTGGGTTGGTTATGTTAGGTTACATTATGTTAGGTTAGGTTTGGTTATGTTGAATTGTGTTATGATGAAGGTTTGGTCATGTTGAATTGTGTTAGACTGAACTGAGTTAGATTGAATTGAGTTAGGTTGTGTCAAACTAATAAATCCAATCACAGTGCCACTCTGTCCAGGAAGCCCCACACGTGACCTGAAATGACATAACCGGAGAACCTAATTCAATACGACTCGACATAGCGTAATCTAATGAGAACAGACCTGACCTATATTATGGCTTGGCTTATTAACTTATACTATCATCATCTGACCTCACCTCACCTAATGCGATCAACCTCCATCAGCCAGACGAAAATAGAGAAAATAGAGAAATAGAGAAAAGAGAGAAAAGAGAGACACGTAAGAAACAGAGAACAACTAAAGATTATGTATGTATGTATGTATGTATGTGTGTATATTCCTGTGGTGTTTGTGTTTGTGATCATTGGTGTCTGTCTGGTGGTAAAATGAATGCTGTTTGTCTTGTCTTTTATATATATACTGTATATATATATATTATTTTTTTTATTTTCCTGATCTTGGTTTCCTTGTATATTCTCTGCTGCTGGCCTTCCCCTTTCCGTTCCTGTCCTAGATTTCTCCCAATTCCTGCTCGTTTGCATGCATATTTTATCAGTCCACTTTCTTGCCTAACCTTCTGGGTTTTTTTTCCTTTCTTCCTTCCTTCCTTCCTTCCTTTCTCTCTCTTTCTCATACACTTCCTTCCATCCCTCCTTTTCATACTTCCCTCTTTCCATCCCTCTCCTTCCCTCTCTTCTTTTCATACTTCCCTCTCCTTCCATCCTTTCTTTTCATACTTCCCTCCATCCCTCTCCTTCCATCCTCCCCTCCATCCTTTTCATTCCTCCTCCCTTGCCCTCCCTCCCTCACTTCTTTTCATCCCTCCTTCCATCCATCCATCCCTTTATTTCAATCCTCCTTCCTTCCCTCCCTCACTTCTTTTCATTCCTCCCTCCTTCCATCCATCCCTCCCTTTATTTCAATCCTCCTTCCTTCCCTCTCTCACTTCTTTTCATTCCTCCCTCCTTCCCTCCCTCCCTTCTTTTCAAACTTCCCTCTCCTTCCATCCCTCCTTCTTTTCATCCCTCCCTCCTTCCCTCCCTCCATCCTTTCAATCCTCCCTCCTTCCTTCCCTCCTTTTTTTTTCATCCCTCCCCACTTACCTCCTTCCATCCCTTCTTTTCAAACTTCCCCCTCCATCCCTCCCTTTTTTTCATCCCTCCCCACTTCCCTCCTTCCATCCCTTCTTTTCAAACTTCCCTCTCCTTCCATCCCTCCTTTCTTTTCATCCCTCCCCACTTCCCTCCCTCTCCCTCCGTTATTCCTTTCTCTCCTTGTGTGGGCCGGCCTCTCCACTGCCAATACTCCCCTAACATACATCAAGGCTTTATGTCGCAAGGATAAAATTTTTCCTTCTTAGGTCAATACCCGAGCCAGTGGTAGTGGAGGTGGAGGTGGGGGTGGTGGAGATGGAGTTGGAGCAGGTGGAGATGGTGTTATTGGTGGTGATGGAGGTGGGGGTGGTGGAGATGGAGTTGGAGCAGGTGGAAATGGTATTATTGGTGGTGGTAGTGGTGGTGGTGGTGGAGATGGAGTTGGAGCAGGTGGAGATGGTATTATTGGTGGTGGTAGTGGTGGTGGTGTGGTGGTGGTGTTGGTGGTGTGGTGGTGGTGTTGGTGGTAGTGGTGGTGGTGGTAATGGTGGTGTTGGTGGAAGAAAGGTGGCAGGCAGATGATGGAAGGTGACAGGGTAGGGAAAGTCGAAGAAGAATAAGTTGTAGAAGTGGAAGAATATGGAAAGTGAAAAGGGATGTAGATGGATGGTGGAAGGTGAAGTGGAAAAAAGGAATGGATGCTGGAGAGAGATGGTGAAGTCGTACAAAAAATGGAGGGATGTGGAGAGTGAATTAAGGGGGGATGGTGGAGAGAGAAGGTGGAGAGAAATGGTGAAATCGTACAAGTAAGTGGTGGAGAGTAGCTTGATGGGGATGGATGGTGGGGGACAGAAGGTGAAGTCGTAGAAGTGGAAAAGTAAGAAAGTTATTAATATATATACCGGTATATATATATATCGGTATATATATATATCGGTAT
>JAWQEG010001415.1:0-113100 GCA_033782935.1 Petrolisthes cinctipes | reverse complement strand
ATCCTTTTTTTGGCTATACTGAGATGGTCTGTTTCCTGGCAAGGTTTGACACGACTCGGGATAGGTACCTACTCCACTCCTCCTACAACAACAACAACAACAACAACAACACCATCTTCCCCCCAACCTCCCCACACACACAAAAAAATAATATTACTCCTTTGAAATGCTCCAGTATTGTCAATGTTTTAGTTGCTGAGCATTTGATATATTCCACGATCATAACTCTATTCATCAGCGTTTACATCAATATTTTGTGTATTAAGTTAACTATAATTATTGACATGTTTGTGATACTCATAATAATCAGTATTTCTACATTTCTAAAGATGGTATATTGTTGTTATTTAGAGCGTTCTTGGGTATAGACGTGTGTGTACTATAATATTAAAACCGTGGGCAAGTGTTTCCTAGGGATTGTGTCTTCTGGGGAATAATTATGTTTTTTTAGGGTAAGTGTATCGTGGGGAAAATAATAATAATAATAATAATAATAATAATAATAATAATAATATCTCCTAAGGAAATTTCTCGTCACTCGGGGAAGTAATAATATCCCCTATAAGGAAATTTCTCGTCTCTCTGGGGAAAATATCTCCCAAGGAAATGTCTCGTCTCCCAGGGAAATATTAATAATATCTCCTAAGGAAATTTCTCGTCTCCCAGAGAAATAAATGTCTTGGAGAAGATTAATTACTGACGAAAAAAGTGTATGTATGTATGTTAGGAAAGTGTCTACCGAGGAAGTGTCTCTTGGAATATGTATAAATAATCAAGAGATGTTTTACTGTATGCTTGGAAGTGACAGTATGTTTTCTTGGGCACTGGGGAAGTAACTAACTGAACTGTCTCCTTTGTAAATGACTTTTTTTTCTGTCTCTCTTTTTTGGCACTGGGAAGGTAACTAACTAACTAACTAACTAACCTGTCTCCTGAGAAAGTGGGTACTGGGAAAATAAGTAACTATGTACTGGGAAAGTGACTGTTTTTTATTTAGATACTGGGGAAGAAACTAATTAACTGTCTCATTGGAAAATAACTATATGCTAGAGAAGTGATTTTTTTTTTTTTTAGACACTGGGGAAGAAACTAATTAACTGTCTGATGAAAAATAACTATATGCGAGAGAAGTGATTTTTTTTTTTTTTTTTTTTTTTTTTTTTTTTTTTAGACACTGGGAAGGTAATTGTAACAGTGAGGTGGTAAAGTGACTGATGAGTGTTTGTTCTGTGATGATGACCACGTCTGCTCCTCACTAAATAAGGTTGTGAACGATACCTGATTGTTATTTACTTAAGTCTTAGAGGTCCACTGCCTTGGCCTATCTGTCCCCACTATTCTCCTCCATCATCCCAACCCACTCTCCCCTCACACCTACTCTCCCCTCACACCCACTTTCCCCTCCACCTCCCCTCACACCTACTATCCCCTCCACTCTCCCTTCACACCCACTATCCCCTCCATCTCCCCTCACACCCACTATCCCCTCCACCTCCCCTCACACACACTATCCCCTCACACCCACTCTCCCCTCCACTCTCCCTTCACCCACTCTCCCCTCCACCTCCCTTCACCCACTCTCCCTTCCATTTCCCCTCACACCTACTATCCCCTCCACTCTTCCCTCACTCACTATCCCCTCCACTCTCCCCTCACCCACTATACCTTCCACCTCCCCTCACACCCACTATCCCCTCCACCTTCCTTCACCCACTATCTTCACCACTTCTCCTCCACCTCCCCTCACCCACTACATATCCTTCCACTTCTCCACCCGACACACAGAACTAAAGAGAGATATGAACCCCTTTCCTCTTCCCATTCCTCCTCCTCCTGCTGCTCCCCACATACACACGGGGTTCGATCCTCTTATACATGTCCTCGCGATTCTCATATATAGCAAAGTATTATGAAGGCATTATAGCTCTACTCATGATATTAATTTTTGTAATGTATCTCTTATTATAACTGTTTGTATTAGTGTTGGATTGAATGAGTTTACTACACTTTGGACAATGAACTAACTGGATTTGTCACTCATTCCACTTGGCAGTCACACGTGTAAAGTGAGTGAGTCATTTGGTTTCATTCATGTGCGTGTATGTATGTATGTATGTATGTATGTATGTACATATATGTCATCTGACTTGTATGTGTAGGTGGGATTTTTTTTTTTATATATATATATATATACTTTTCAAGACAACAAGCAAAGACAGACTTGGTACTCGAACCCTCATCACCTTGAACATTGTTACATCCTACGTGTGAAATATAAACCTTAAGGGACCCTGTGATGTGATGTTGTCATAAAACTGGAGATAAATGTGTCCTTCAAATATTGCCATGAAACAACACCACCTATATGGAAGGAGCTTGTTTCGTTATCGTGTATGAGAATTAAAATCAACTTCGATCACACACACACACACACACACACACACACACACACACACACACACACACAGATATAGAAAAATACACACAGTGGCATCTGATTTCTTCTAACCGTGCCACGAAACCAGCTAATTCCATATAAGTGGGGTTTCGTGGTAGTAATTGAAGGACTCATATACGGTACCTCCAATGTTCTGACTACATCACAGGGTCCCTTAACCAATAGCACTGCCAAGGAAGGGGTCAATTTTGGTATTTATTTGACAAACCATGCATTAATATTTGTACTTTAATTCTGGCATAACAAAATCACCTAGAGTTAGTCAGAGTAAAAAAAATAAAATAAAAATAATAATAATAATAATAATAATAATAATAATAATGATAGTATTAAACAGCACTAGCCTTCAAAGTTGAAAATCTCTTGTTGGTCAAAGTGGATGTTTACCAATTCCTCCAAACTATGGCAAGAAACAGATGACCTCAATGTAATTAGTATGGCATCTGTTTCATGGTACAGTTTGGAGGAATCAGTAGCCTTTCTAAAGTACTGCCTAGAGTCTCCCCTATAAGTATCTCCAGTAACGTAACAAACAGTGATCAGGTAATGTGTGTTCGAGTACCATAGTTGTGTTTGTTAATGATGCTTCTCTTTAAATCAATGTGTCAGGTTAGTCTTCTCCATGCAGTACACTATAATATACAACAGGTAACATTTTCCTATATAGGTGAATGGGAAGTGTGTGTATGGAGAGTGTCGTGGGGTGTAGACGAAGGGAATGACCTACACGATGGCTCTATAAACACCTAATAATAATAATAATATCAGGGAAGCCATTGTAGAGGTCGTAGTCATCGCCCACTGTATATACCCCATGGACTTTTAATTACATACGACCCTTAATTAAGTTAGTGTGTTGTGAAGAGTCTGTTAATCTCCACACACACACACACACACACACACACACACACACACACACACACACATACAGCCTCTCTCGCTAACATCATTTAATTAAGTTTTGTTTATAATGTAAGCTTTCTGGCGAGTTGTGTAGGATATTGATATTTTGTACAGTATATATATGTTGTTTGTAATCGTCTGTTGTGCTGTTAAAACATTGCATTATATTTTTGGTTGTATGCATTTTGTCATCATCCTCACTCTCTCTTCCTATTCATGTGCATCACCCTCACTCTCCCTTACCTCCCCCTCACTCTCCCTGACCTCCCCCTCACTCTCCCTTACCTCCCCCTCACTCTCCCTTACATCCCCCTCACTCTCCCTTACCTCCCCCTCACTCTCCCTTACCTCCCCCTCACTCTCCCTTACCTCCCCCTCACTCTCCCTGACCTCCCCCACCCACCCACCCACTCACCCATTCCATGTTATTGAAAGGGGCATTAATTAATTCATCTGTCTGTTGTGGGCGACTTGGAGAGCTACTGAAACCTCCAAACTGTGCCATAAAACAGATTCCTTACTCGTGTTTCCTGGTATATTGTGTGGAAATCAGTAGCCCCTCCCCCAACCCTCCCCCTCCCCCACTTTCCCTTCACGCCCCACAATTATCAGATTATCTCTTCATTCCATATCTCTCTCTCTCTTTTACCTCTGCATCTCTTCTACCTTGCCTCTCTAATTCCCTCTCTCTCTCTCCCCTCTGCCTCTCTCTCCCCTCTGCCTCTCTCTCCCCTCTGCCTCTCTCTCCCCTCTGCCTCTCTCTCCCCTCTGCCTCTCTTCTACCTTGCCTCTCTCTCTCTCTCCCCTCTACCTCTCTCTCCCCACTGCCTCTCTCTCTCTCTTCCGTCTCTCTCTCCCCTCTGCCTCTCTGTCCTTCCCTGCTTCATCTTCATCTATGTATTATCTTCTGTGGTTAGCGATGAGGGATTGATTAAGCTTAGTTAGTATGATTAATGTCGATGGAAATATAAGGAAAGATTTAACTGCTATGAAAGAGTTGGAGACAGATGTGTTGGAAAATAAGAGGGGTTTGGAAAAGAACAGTAGGTGAGACAGATTGGGGTGAGGCAGGTGTGAAAAAATATATACATAAGACAGGTGTGAGACTTGGCATAGGATGGAGAAGAAGTAAGGCAGGTGTGAAGGAATAAACAGGTGTGAAGGAATGGGGCAGAGGTGGTATAGAGAGGGAATGGGGTAGAGAAGTGAATGAGGGATAGGGAGAGGTGAGATGAGGGGAGAGGAAAGAAACTAAGATGAGAGGGAATTGAATGGAAAGCGACTTAGGAAAGGTGAATGATGCATAAAAAGGAGAGAGAGAGAGAGAGAGAGATAGAATACGAGGTAGAGGGAAGAAAATTTCAGTGAAGGTGAATCAAGAGGGTTAGGTAAAAAATAAGTTACATTAGACGACATCACTCCCCCTCTACCTCACCACCACCACCTCAGATAGGATGAGTTGGCTTTCCTCTCTCTTATCCTCCTCTTCTCTCCTCTATCTTTTCCCTCCTTTTCTCTCTCTTGTCCCTCCTTTCCTCTCTCTTGTACCTCCTTTTCTCTCTCTTGTCCCTCCTTTCCTCTCTCTTGTACCTCCTTTCCTCTCTCTTGTCCCTCCTTTCTTCTCTCTCTTACCCTCCTTTCTTCTCTCTTGTTCCTCCTTTCTTCTCCTCTCTCTTGTCCCTCCTTTCTTCTCTCTCTTACCCTCCTTTCTTCTCTCTTGTCCCTCCTTTCCTCTCCTCTCTCTTGTCCCTCTTTTCCTCTCCTCTCTCTTGTCCCTCTTTTCCTCTCCTCTCTCTTGTCGCTCCTTTCCTCTCTCTTGTCCCTCCTTTCCTCTCTCTTACCCTCCGCTTCTCTCCTCTCTCTTGTCTCTCCTTTCCTCTCTCTTGTCCCTCCTTTCCTCTCTCTTACCCTCCGCTTCTCTCCTCTCTCTTGTCTCTCCTTTCCTCTCTCTTGTCCCTCCTTTCCTCTCTCTTACCCTCCTCTTCTCTCCTCTCTCTTATCTCTCCTTTCCTCTCTCTTGCCCCTCCTTTCCTCTCTCTCTTACCCTCCTTTCCTCACCCACCACAGTCATCTTCTCTTCACTCCTGGACCATCCCAACTACTGTGTTCTTCCCATGGTGTATCAAGCTTGAGGCCCTCTAGTTACCTATTATATCTTCAGTACACCAAGTCTGTAGATCCTGTTAGAAAGTTGAATGAATTTGTGTTTACCCTCGATTTGAATGAAGTGATGAGACGGGGCTTCCCATATGGTGTTAAACAGAGAAAAATTATTATCATATACACAAGTTGTCAGCCGTTTCTTGATTAAGCAAGGAGGTCGTTTTGTGTATGTGAACTGGAGGGCTATATAATTGATTCCTCCAAACGAGCCTACAACAACAAGTCCCCCTCCCTCTACTACTCATAATATTATATACTGTTGTTTCATGGCACGGTTTGAAGGAATTATTAGCACTCCAATTCACCAAAAAAAAAAACAACCACCGAACTGACACCCGAGAAATTAAAACAAAATAAGCCTCAAACTGGATACACCTGCATGGGACGATCACCTTAATTAAGTGACCCTGTGATGTAGTCAGAAATTTTGGAGGTAAATGAGTCCTTCAAATATTGCCACGAAACATCACCTATATGGAAGGAGTTCGTTTCGTGGCATGATCAGGGGGAATCAAAAGCCTCCAATTAATTTTCATACACGATCACAGAGTCCTTTAGGGGATAGATAATACAGTGTTGGTCAATCTGGAGCAACTGATTCCTCCAAACCATTTCAAGCAACAGGATTCCATTATTATGTTTGTTAATCTGGTCCTGTTTCCTGGCATACTTTGGAGGAATCAAGGCTCTCCAATAAAATCACCAAAAAGATTAATCTCCCCCTTCACTCTAGTCTGGTGTTGTATCGCTGAGGGTAAATAAATCAATGTCCACAACCGATACCATTACCTATACCACACATACGTCTGATTGGTCCCTCAGAGCCCTCCTAACCCTTCCTTTGACCAATCACGTGTTACCTTGTTGATATCGCCTGTGGAAATTTATCACCATGCATCTTCAGAAATATATCACCACCAACTACAGAAATAATTATAAACTTTGGGTCAAAATTCCCCTCAAATGACCCAGTGAAAATGTCCATTGTCACATACATATTTTTCTCATATAAACATTCATATGTATACATTACCTAACTATTAGTACGATATGTATGTATGTATGTATGTATATATTCATATATATTTATATATACATGAGTCTATCTCCTAAAGTGCAGTGTGTGTATAATGTTAACAAATCAAATCTTACTATACTGTGTTACTGAGTGTGTATGTATGTGTGCAGGTTACTGAGTGTGTATGTATGTATGTATGTGTGTATGTATGTAGGTTACTGAGTGTGTATGTATGTATGTATGTAGGTTACTGAGTGTGTATGTGCGTAGGTTACTGAGTGTGTATGTATGTATCTATTGATGTAGGTTACTGAGTATGTATGTATGTATATATGTATGTATGTATGTGTTACTGAGTGTGTATGTGTTACTGAGTGTGTATGTATGTGTGTAGGTTAGAGAGCATGCAGGTGGAGAGTTTGTGTAAAGCAGAGTGCCTGTGTAGAGTGAGTCCAGACAGCTAACTAATAATATACTGACCACGTAAAGTGTACAGTGAGTGAGTGAGTGAGTAAGTGAGTGTGTGAGTGAATGAGTGAGTGTAGACGGGACAGAAATAGTAAATCAGCATGTGTGTGTGTGTGTGTGTGTGTGTGTGTGTGTGTGTGTGTGTGCAAATCAGAGAGCTTCAAAACATCAGAAAAGTGCGTGTGAAAATCAGAGTGCGTGCGTGTGTGTGAAAATCAGAGAGCGTGAGAATAGTTGTGCTTGTGAAAATCAGAGTGAATGCTTGAGTAAAAAATAATGAGTGAGTGCTTGAGAAAATCAAAGTGCGTTTAAAAAAATACCAGAGTGCTTGAACAAAATTAGAGTGAATGCAATTAATACCAGAGTGCTTGCTTGTGAAAATCAGAATGAATGCTTGAGAATATCAGAGTGTGTGGAAGTTTACTAGAGTGTTTGTGAAAATCAGAGTGCGTTTAAATACCAGAGTGCTTGCATGTGAAAATCAGAATGAATGCTTGAGAATATCAGAGTGTTTTTTAATACCAGAGTGCTTGTGAAAAAAAAAAAAAAAAACAGAGTGAGCATGTGTAAATTTCCCAGAGTGCTTGAAATAATGTATGTACGTACGAAAGGTTAATTAATATATATATATATATACATAATTGTTCTCGTCATCCACCAGGACCTGACTGAGTCGTTCGTTATACCTTTACAACAAAGACACACTACTTTATATATGTCCATTTCTAATATCATATATATTTTTCTAAGGTCATCATCCTGCGTTATTAACTCGGTGGTACAGACAGGGATAAAAGCTTTCAGTCTCGTCCATACACTCCCCTTTTAAATTTAGGGACCCTGTGATCGTGTTTGTTATGAGACCTGCATGGTGGCATCTGATTCCTCCTCACTATGCCACGAAACAAGCTCCTTTAATAATTAATGTAGGTGGTGTATCGTGGCAATGTTTGAAGTACTCTCTAACCTCCAATTTTCTGACAACAAACATCACCGGGGTCCTTAAATTAGACTAAAATGTTTACGATACATCAGGTGTCTTGAAGTGATGGGAATATGTGTACAGTTTTAAGTTATGAGTTCAGTTCCTTTTATAAATTACAAACTTTTCATAATGTACATAATATGCTTAATTAACTAAGGGTATATGAGAAATTGAAAGGAATAACACGTGTGACTCTTAATTGGTTTCTAGATCAATTGTTTTTTTAATCTTTTGTATACTGTGTTCTATAATATATTTCAGCTCAAGTGTTTTTTTATATATTTTATGAACGATAGCAGTTGTAGGGTCAATATTATAATCTTTTAACTGAATGGGAATATAAATAAATCGAGACACAACTTATGTCCCTGGCTGTACACCACATGATTATTAAGTATCTGTCCCATATCGAGGCTCAACCAAGACACACTCTCTCTCTCTCTCTCTCTCTCTCTCTTTCACACACACACACTCTCTCTCTCTCTCTTTCACACACTCTCTCTCTCTCTCTCTCTCTCTCTCTCTCTCTCTCTTTCACACACACTCTCTCTCTCTCTCTCTCTCTCTCTCTCTCTCTCTCTCTCTCTCTCTCTCTCTCTCTCTCTCTTTCACACTCTCTCTCTCTCTCTTACAAAGTCTGCTCCTATGATTCCAGTGATTGCCAATTGTCACCATAATACTTAATTTATAATACTCACTATAGAATGTACAGTACAGGTAGTAAGTAGTTAACAAAGTATTCTCTCGTGTGGGATACAAGTTGGAGATATGTAAGTACAGTTGCGAACACATGAAACACGACACACTTCAAACGGGGCCCCTTATCAAGTATTGAACAGCAGGACGCGTCGCCTCTACACTCTCTCATTATGCTCAGTGAGGGGCCCCGTTTTAGGTGTATCTGTTTCATATGCCCGCAACTGTACATCATAAATAAATAAATAAATAAATAAATGGGAATGAATCGGCGCTGGAAAAAATAATTAAATACTCATGTGAATTCCACTTTAGCTGCAAAAAGATCTTAATTTATAACAGTTGTAAATAAATGTAATAACAGTGCAGAAGGCGAGGTTGTTTGTTTGTTTGTTTGTTCGTTCGTTTGTATGATGTTGTTGTTCTTGTTGTTGTGGTGGTGGTGGTGGTGTGGAAGAGGTGATACACTCCCAATCTTTTTCTCTGTGGATGCAAACAAAACGAGTAAATCTATCGACCACGTGTATTTATTATTAGGCTACTTCATGTTGTTGGTGGAAGGTTTATTCATTCGTAGCTATTCGTATTTATTATTTAGTTTTTCTTTCTTTACATACTGGGAAAGAAAAACAAAAACATTTATAACCATCTCTACACCAATACTTCCTTAATTCCTTCTCACCGCCATATGACCTCGCTGTTGCGGCGCCTAATATCAATAAATCAATAAATAAATTCTTCCTTTTCCACGCTCCAAAGTGCCGTACGTCGCCTCTTCTGTCTTATTAGTGGTTGGCGTCTGGGTTTCCTACCGAGTGAAGTGTGTGTGTGTGTTTATGGTCATGTGATGATGATGATATTTGTATACAGGTATTGGTAACACTGTGCATCTCGGAGCTCACTATAACTTGCATGTAGACAGGACATTAGGGAACAAAAAATTTATTGTGACTGTACATACATCAATTACTAGAACATACTACTACTACCACTACTATTACTGCTACTACCACTACTACTACCACTACTACTACTACTACCATCTTGACTAAAAGTGGTGTCAGGTTGAGCCTCCCCATCACTGTATCCCACAACTGTTACCTCACCTCAGCCCCACCTCTAAAGATAATGTCAATAAAGTTGTATTTTTATTACAGAGGAGAGTTTTTATTCAATCCTATAGAATTACATAATTGCAAGCCTTGGAGGAAATATATCTGCTACATTTTATGCTTTACTAGCGGAGGTACGCGGCGTGCCCGGGAAACTGGAGTTTAGAAATAGTTAATATTAACTTTATAATATGTGAAAGCATTTCAGTCTTGTTGCGATAGTTAAAAATATTACGCGATCTCAGGCCGCTTGCCACTTGCCATACGTACACTCAGATACCATAGTCTCTAGCCCACCTGGGTCGAAGCCCGAGATCTGAAGCAGGAGGTTTCTGGACGGCAGCCCACCCAAAGAATCCATTGGTTTGAGGTGTGTGTAGCATCGTGATGGTTTGGATGGGTGGTCGTCCAGAAACCGCCTGCTTCAGATCTCGGGCTTCGACTCAGATGGGCTAGAGACTATGGTATCCGAGTGTACAGCCACAATCAAATAACCACCGACACTTTCCTCCCATCATGCAAATAAATCAGTATCATATCATAATAGAATCATACAACACCTTATGTCAACTCAACCTCCTCAATTCTTTATTACCATAATATGTACAGCCATGGCTGATAGTGGTGGACCAGGGTCCATGGAGTGTTGGAGAGCAACTGAACAGAGTTCGAAAAAGTGAGTCTCGTAAACCGCTCTCAACGTTGAGAATTGTTTGGAAAATTCCCTTGTTCGAACTCTGTTCAGTTGCTCTCCAACACTCCTTGGACCCTGGTCCACCACTATCACCCATGACTGTACATAAAGACGATATAGTACTGTACAGTCGGCGGCAAAAGTCCTGTCGTCTCACTTGCTTCACCGAGGTACGCAATGTTCATAGACTCGAGATTATTAGGTGTAGAAAACATGCGTATTTCTCGAGTCCATGAACACTGCCTGTCTCAGTGAAGCAGGTGAGGCGACAGGACTTCTGCCGCCGACTGTACATACATACGTCTTTTTCAGCTTGTAGGCCCGAGACTGACTGAATTTCCAAATAGCCTTTTTGCCTTTTTGGTTTTAACCGATAAATAGAATATTTGACATTTTAATGTAATTTTTACGTCAACGTCATGTTACGTCATAAAAAAACTTCGCCTGATGGTGATTCAAAATATATATGGGTTTTGGATGTAGGTGTAACCGTTTTCGAGTTATAAGCGGACAAACAGAGACGGTTTGCCAATTATAGTATAAAGTCGTAATATTTAAGATTGGCAGTGCATCCTATTATGAAACCCAGACAACTGTCGTTAGACCATATACGCATCATATAATGACACCAGCTGCTCTTTAGGGATGAAGAGACCCGTGTACTGTATGTACTGTACAAAGAGAGCAGCTGTGTTGGGATTAAATGCTCCCAGAATCTGCGCAGTAGGCTACACCCAATTCCTTATATTAGAAGCTGTTTTATAAGCTAGATCGAGGTAATACATACAATCTCTCCAAGAAAGGTATTAAGTAAAAGAAACACCATCAACTTCAGAAATTAAATTGTATGTCACTGAAGAGGAAGGAAGATTCATTTGGAATATTAGAATAAATTTAAAGATGCTGCTGAAAACCACGAGGTTTTCTCTGTTCCATAATATAACCACCTTTCTGCTTGGTGCTTCTCAGAACTTCATTGTTGTATTGCATTACACTGATGGTGAGGTTTGAACATTTTGACCATGATTGTATCCATTTTGTGTACTATACTATACTGCAAATGTCATTCTTTGTGGAATTTGGAAATGGTCACCCGACTAAGTTATAATCAATATTGACTTGAGATGATAACAAAAACACAGAGAAGTATGGAAATATGAGAATTAGTATATAGAAATTACATGTATAGCTTTACAAATACTGTACTTGCAAAATTAAGAGAGAGAAGAAAAAGAGAGTTTGATAAAATCATAAGAGTATACCATAAGACAAAAGTTGAACGTTTTCTCTAGTAGTTGGGGGAGTGTAAGTAAGCAGTGTTGCCAAGTATGGAGAGTTTTCTCTAGATATGGGAAATAAGAGGTACCAATGGGAAAATTATATTAATATTGTTCATGAGTAAATGGGAAAATTTTTACCAGACGAAATATCATGATGGTAAATGTGTGACTATCTTCAGGAGTAAACAGGGAATTTTTGAGGTAAATAGGGAAATAATGATGTTGAAGTTGGGGAAATTTCGTCAAGTTGTCCTGGCAACACTGTACGTAAGTGAAGGGATGACCCGGATCTGGAAACTAAGCGCTCAGGTTGCTGATGTAAACAACAAATTGACATGAATCATTTTCCACTTCACCATCAGGGTTAATACCTCCACAGACTCTGGTGATCACTTGGTCATAATGGAGGAAAAGGAAGAGGATCCAGTGGCCCTGCACGTTATGGTAGTGGGTTTCCATCATAAGAAAGGAATGCAGGTAAAAATCAATATTTCCAATTCGCATTTTCTAGGCCATCTGTAATCTTGTCACCAGTTATTACGCACTCTATGTATGTGTCAAGGTTTTGTATGTTTGAATCATGTCTGCATGGTACACAAATAGTTGACACAAGATTCACTCAGAAGGGAGACATGCGATGAATTTTGAGTATGAAAAGAAGAGAGATAAAGAAGCACAAAAATTTGTGTCTGTCTCTGATGTGACAAAAAAAAAAAAATGGTAAATATACAGAAGTACTGGGTTCGGTAAATATTGAGGAAAATATTGAAAGAATTACCGTTATTGCGTAAGGTTTTTCTACCTTCATTACCCACTTATTTAGACCATTCTAATTCTATTTTCTTCTATGGCATTTCCTCTGCAAATGCACCATTTCCAAGATAGGGCATATTAAAATGGGGCATTAAGAAATTAGTCTGACCTTACCTAACCTAACCTAGACCACAGCAGACTACCGGGACCTAACCTGGGCAAACTACCGGGAAATAACCGTGGTAAACTACAGGAAATGACCGGACTGGGACTGAGCTGGATATGGCAACACTGCTACAAAACGGTAATTCTTTCAATAAATACCAATATTGAAAGAATTACCGTTATTGCGTACGGTTTTTCTACCTTCATTACCCACTTATTTAGACCATTCTAAGACTATTTTCTTCTATGGCATTTCCTCCACAAATTTCCAACCATTTCCAAGATAGGGTATATTCATATGGGGCATTTTGAAATTATCCTGACCTTACCTAACCAAACCTAGACCACAGCAGACTACCGGGACCTAACCTGGGCAAATTACCGAGAAATAATCGTGGTAAAGTACAGGAAATGACCGGGGCAAAATACTGGGACCTAGCCAGATCTGGCAACACTGCTACAAAATGGCAATTCTTTCAATAAATACCAAAGGGAGAAGATCCAATCTGTGTATGTCTGCTAAGAAGTTAAATACCTACTGTAACATAAGGTTAATGTGTATTACTGTAGACTTGCTTTACTATCACTGCTTTTGTTTTGATGAGTATCACAACACTCTATTCTGACCTATTTTATCCATTAAATATATTACAAGTATATATGAGGAACCTATGAGGTATTCAGAGATACAACTAAGCACCGAAGAGGTGGACCAATAATACCGTAAAACAAATGTGTATAAAACATATGGAGTATAATATTATAACTCAGATGCTCTTCTTGCAATTCTTCAGTTGTCCTTCTATTCCTTATGTTTCCTACATGCTTGCTGTCCCACCTCTCTATCACCACCTACCTCATCATATTGTACCTACAGGGTTTACCAGGCATAAGGCAGACTCCTTTCGTCCTCATTCAATCTTCTGTCATGGCCATCTCTTCTTTAGAAGTTCTTAGAAGGGAGCCAGGCATCAGTAATACTGTATTGATTTCTTTATCGACCTGAGTTTGTTTGGTGGTGCAGGTAGAATATGCGTACCCACCGCTGGAAGGGAGTGATGGGTGCGATCTACCTGACCTCTGGCGACACGTGCCGTCCCTCTGCCTGCCCGATGGAGCCCATAACCACGAGGCAGACACAATCTTCTTCCACCTCCCACACCTCACCAAGCCAGACCAGACAGTGTTTGGTGTGTCATGTTATAGACAGATTGATGCCGAGGTATGGTACTCTCATCATCATCAATCATTCAAGCTGTGTTTTTCAGAGAATACATACTAAACCCACATAGAAAAGACTGTACATTATTTACTGAGATAATATAAATACTATTTTATATTATTTAAAACAATTGTTAGGAAGCTATTATTATAAGTATAGCTTATTTCACGCTCATTGGAGTAGTATAATGATAATTATTCACTGGTAACTTTGCTTCTCTGGAATAATGCTGTAACTCCTTTATGTTAAATAATGTGATGTTTTTATTTTACCATTATTATACCCTGAGTTGCCAAATATATTGACAGAAAGTGAGCAACAAGAGTGCAGACATCACGCGCAACACTGTGCAAAAGTCTGTGTGTGTCCTCAGCTCACTTCCCATCTATGGTTACATACAGGTCAGTCTACCACACTCTGAGTCATGGTAGCAAGTGGTTAAATACAGGTCATTGTACAACACAACTTTTTACTCTTAGTCATGGTAGCAAATTACTTCTTAGCACAGTACCCTCACTGGGATCCTTAATATATATCACAGCTCTTTCAGTGGTATATAATATTTATTATTTAACATTTTATTGGAGTATAACTCACATCAACTGGCTTATTATATCATATACTATTTCCAGGAGCGTCTGCAAGTAACAACGAAAGTGTACTTTAAGGGGGCAGACTTCTCAGATGTTCAGGACCTCAAGGGCCTCTACCATGACCTCAACACTACCAACTGGAGGGACAAACTGGCACATGGTGAGTAGTGTAGTTTTGATTCTTGATCATTCATGATATTCACTGTACTATATTATAAATTTCTTCCTTTTCCTCTAGTTAGTTCTTATCCTCCTCCTCCTCCTCCTGCTTCCCCTTGCCCAAGCAAGTCTCTATATACTTTTGATATATACTGTACTATACCAGTATTCTTACTGAGTGGAAAATTGATATTGCTAAGCCAGTTCTACAGAGAAATATACATAACCTACCATAAAATCAGTATGTCAACAGGCTTGTAGTTTTTACCTGAGATATACAGTATATATAAGTGCTTTAGTTAGTATTGTCAAGAAGATGGTAAGTAATGTAGTATAAAGTCCATTACTGGTACAATATTTGTGAACCTCAGACCTCTCCCCACTGTGTATGATTTTTGAAAGTTTATAATACAAGCACCAACTTTCTGTGTCGTATGTCCTTCACCCTCTGGTCTCAAGCTTAATTCACACTGTTCTGATTCATGGATATCTTCCACCCTTCGTAACTGAACTGGTTGGAAGACACAAAACCTTGGACTGGTCAGAGGATGGAGGAAAATGTACTAGTGTGTGTCACCTGCTTAAGTAGGCCTAGCTGTGCTTGTTAGACAGTGCTAAAAAATTAATTTGACAAACTACCAGTACCTGGAAGACTGCTTGTTCAGAACTTTAGCTGTTACTGTACATACAGTACAATCACTAAGTTTTTGTTTTCTACTAGTTGACCATGAGGATAAGTATGGTAAGGAGACCTTTACTCAAGTTTTCGCATGATAAGTTGCATATTACAGTATGTATATGAGGGACAGTTGAGGGTAAATCTGTCATTGATAGTTTCTACCTGTTTCTCACAAAAAATGTTGAATTAAAATGGTTTTGTTATTCATGTGTAGCTTCTACATTATATATGTTAAGGATAATTATAAAGTACTCTGTGCATTGGTGCACATGCCATCATACAGGAGAGTGTATTATTTTGTGTGATAACATTATTTTTTTGCCATGCCAAACAGTCACTTAGGTACAGTATTAAAATATTTGTATTTCCACTTTTCTCAGCAGTTACCATCTTGAATTTTTAACATAATCAACTCCAGACATCTTTGTTTTACCAAGAAGGAAACATTGACACAAGAGTTCAGAATATTTGTTCATGGTTTATAATTGACAATGAAAAAAAATAAAAATTTTGTATGGGTGTGGTTGAATAAAATTATGCATTGCTGATCTTTGTAAGGTTAACTTATAACAATGTACATATTTGCTTATTCTTTTGTTATGCATGCATCCATCATTCCATAATGTCAACACACCTTTGATTTGAAAATGTACAGTATGTACACTCTCTCCAGGAGTGTTCGTCTCCGATGCAGTACGAGTGTTTGGCCGAAATATTTTGGTCCTGTTCAAACTGGTTCTCCTGGAGAGACGTGTGTTGTTCTACCATAGCCCCGTGGGGCCACTGGTACGCACCATCACCTCCCTCCTCGCCCTCTTCCCAGACAACTTCCCCACTGGTCTAGCCCATGCTGCCTCTCTCAGGTACAGTAGGCTTTCTGGTCATCAGTGCCTTTCTCATAGTTCTCGTATTTGTGTCATTGGATTGACTAAATATTATTTATTGAGAAGATGACATCTCCAGATAAATCAAACATACCGGTAACACACCTCTTATGGTGACTGTAGTACTGTACCAGCATTAGATTACCAGTATTGGCCAAACATTTGTGGATTAGAATGTGACATTAACTGAACTTCAGACCATCATTTTGTGAGGAGGGACTTGGATATACCTGAACTCACTGGGGGCTGAAACTCTTGTATATTATTCTGTACTTGGATTGGGTAATTTGTTGTATTCAATCATATGACAATGTGTGCTGAAATTCTTGGTAATATTATGATTTTACAATAATTCCACATTACCAGATTTATGGATTATCAAAACTGTGTACGGTACTTAAGATGATCTACTATTTACTCAGGTGACTATAGTGATATGGTAAGCAGCATTTGTACCAAGACTATCAGTAGTGTTTGTGGCTCATAGTCTCTACACTGAACAAGCATATAGATGATTTTTAAATGCTGTATGTAATTTCTGAGAGAATTGTGCATACTGTACTGTAACTGCAGACTCCATTGTACTGTAGTATTCAAACATGCAGCTTTAAATAAGAATATCTTGAATTTTTGGGGGAATACATTGATAATGTTGTGATACAGTACAAGTCTTTTACATTGCTGCATTGATCTTCAGACTGTAATATGTGAGTGAGTATATTGGATGATTAATTTGATGATATGGTGTACCGTAAGTGTTTTTAAATCTTTCTACTGACTACAGCAGAGTCACCTGTAATACATGACTTTTAGACTACAACACAGGCACTAAAGAAATATCACTCTACGAAAAGGGTACCATATTAATGTGTAATATAAATTATACAGTAATCTGAACCTCAAAAAGATTTACCCTTGAATGACTTGGTGGTTATCTTCTAAACCCACCAAATTTTACTGCATGTTGAGAAAATGTAGCAGAAAAGTTGAACAACATACAGAATTTATATTTAAAGATGACAGTACAGTATACAAAGTCCTAAGAGCTGCTAGGTGTAATGACTGAAAGAGGAGGGGACTATGTGCACCATCAGAGTCAAGGTGGACATGAAATAAAATTATTTTCTCTAGTACATTGGTACTGTTTCTACATGATCATGTTCTCCATAAGAAAAAGTGTGAAGAAAGCATGGTTTACAGTCGACTCTGCTGCATATCAGAAAAGAAAAGGATATGTAAGTGTCGAGGTGAGTTTACCAAGCCTCCACTCACTCATCATTACATGATATGTTTTACTTTAAGTGTTTATGAATGTTTGTATTAATTATAATAAAAAGTAATGTAAGTGAAGTGGTGAAGTAACCACATACGAACACACACACACAACCACACTTAACAACAGGTCTCGGGTTCTGCCTGGCCGGGTCACTACCCACATTGAGCCAGATGAAGAGGTTAAAGAGGCTGTGTATTATGGGGAGGACGCTCTCACCTCCCCGGCCCCCAGGTAACACATAGATCGCCTGCACCTCACCTGCCCGACTGACTCTTGTGGCTGCAGGGGGAATGTCAACTTCGGGGTGACTCTTCTCCGCATCTTGTAAATGAAACGCAAATATTGAGGGAAAGCCTTTATTGATGACATTTTGCTACTGCTTCTTCATAACTGTTACTGTATCTAAATTGAAAATACTGTGGCTGCTATTTTAGGACAAATATCTGTTTGCTATATTTTACCACTACTTCAAGTCAGTTTTATATTAAAGTGTCGATAAAGGCTTTTCCTCAAAATCATGTTTTTCATTTACATTTATCCTATGCGTAGTTTTACATCCTAATGGTGTTGAGGGAAACTTTTAACTGTTCATGCCTGTGAATTGTTGTGCATATTTTAGAAACTTGTTCTGCAGTTTTTACTCAACTAACCTCCTATAACCAATATTTTTAACTCCCCAACTAGCCAGCACCTGATAAGACGGGCTAATTCTTCTTAACCAACCGCTTCTTACTTACAGAAGGCTTGAGTGTGCAATGTCTAACATAACAACTGTAGTAAGCTTACATACTAACCTTACAGATTCTGGAACTTCTGATGAATGGACTGGCATATGTTTACCTGTGTCAGTAGGGCTTTCATTGTCAATAATGCCTGATCCCTTCTTCCCTTGTTTGCTACAATGAAGTTTGCATTATTCCTTACATCATATAACACAGTATCCTACAGAACCTCCAAAAATCAATATGAAGCAACAGGAAGTAAGGATAGCATCACCACAATGATGAATGATGATGTTGCCCTTGAACCACTGCATGCCTCCTGTTGTCAAGTCATAAGACTTGACAAGTATCGTTCTCAAAGTAATCTTGATCCTCATTTTACCATTAGGAATTTCCTATACATGATGACATATTTGGAATGTTGAAATCTAAGAGCTCACTGATAGCAAGCATCTTGAAACAAAAAAATTTAACCAGAGATGAGGAAGTGAAAAAGGAACACTCGTGCATGCACCTTACTGCTCTCACCATTTACTCACTCACTGTTTTCCATGCTGTTACAGTTTTAGTACCACACTTTTATCTCTTCACACAGGATGCTGTTTGTGTACTGCCTATAAATTCCTACTACTCCATTACCATAATATTTTTGTTATTCCTCCCAAAAGGGACAGTGTGTTGGTGAAATAACTATATACAGTGGTCTCTAATATCGAAGGAGATGCTGATGCTCTGTGTATTAACCCTATCTCATACTTATGAGTATGATTTGCAGTATTAGCAAATTATATGCTTCATTGCTTAATTCCATATGTTGTTTGTATACTGTATTCTTAAATGTAGTGATGTCAAAGGTAATGGTATTCAGAGATATGATATTGATTTGAGGGACCATTTCAGATGATCAATTCCTAGTAGTTGTAATTTTATCTAGTTAAAAAGATTAAACTCCCAATGATTTACAGTATGAATCTGTAACTGTTAATTTTTCCATAATGTTATACAGTACAGTACTGGTTATAGCACCCGGCCAGATTTGACCTTTGGCGAGCATTGTACTTGTTGCCTTGAATGGAATTAGGATTCAAATAAGAATCAGATAAGAGCAAGGAATTCCAGAAAATGGGAAAGATTTCACCAGAACTATCTCATCAAATTTAATAATTTGTGTTCATGAAAACAATTACAATACAGTTGCTTTCCACCCCAAATATAAATTTGCAAACATCACCAATTAACGCTGACTCCCATTTAAAAAAAAAAAATTGATTGGCGCAGTTTCACTTCTGACAATATCATAATTCAGTACTTCTCTTGCGATCACATTCCCAGTAGGATTACTGAAACGTTTAGAGATGATTTCAGTTTGGACATAGACGTCTTAGTACAGTATTAATTTCTTATTATCCTATATGGATAATAGCTTTTGGTTTGACTGTTGATTTCTTACTGAAGGTTTTGGTACAAGGCCAGATATAGTATTCGTATCAGGGAGTACTATACCTAACAATAAGGTGATAGGATTACTTACTGAAATCATCAGTAATATTCAGTCTTTGGTGATAAGATGTTCCTCCTCTTGTAGGATGACTGGGTAATTTAATTGCAGACTGAAATCCACTATATCCTCTCATCTATGCAACATACCTGATAATGAGCAAACCTTGAAACTTTGAGAAAGAATAATAGTTGTTTCTATACTTGGACATTTACCATAGAACATTCATATTCTGATTAACATAATTTAATGGGTTCTGTAGTCTTGCATGACAAACATGGGACACCCTGTATATATATAGTATATACATATGATTACATATGTATGCATTTGTCTTCTCTTTCAAATGTACAAGTTCTATATATAGCAACTGTGATTGGGTGATTAGGAAGAAAGATTATAACAGTATCAGCAACTGTCCCATACAAAGCTCACTGAACATAGATTCTCCTCCAAAAGAGCTTGAAATTAAACAGTACATGTATTGCTGACATGTAAGCAAAGGCAGCTTCACATATAAAATAAAATTATTTCTTCAAACTGTTATTCATCTCAAAGTTCTTTACTTTCTAACATTCTTCTAATCTGTTTCAAGGATATGCTTTATAGTTCCTTATACAGTAGACATCAGTTTCATGAATGTATTTGCTGGTACAGTACAATGTATTAGGTAATTATTCATAGCATTGAAATTACAGTGAAATACATGTAGGTGTATATCCAAAGTTGTGCAATCACCAGAGATTATGCATTGGCTTGGGCTATTAATAATTACTTCACATTTTACAGTAATGAGGGTGAATGTGGGGAACAAGTGGAAGAGGAAGCAGCAGTGGAGGACTGTGAAGCAAATGGAGATGTGAACATTTCAATATCACATGCAGTGGAAGTGGCAAAAGTAAGCTACCATAGATATACACCTCATTAATGTATTTCGTGACTAAGAAATTTTGAATTTAGGTCTCGTTTTAAGAGAACTGCCTTCGGGTGTGTTTTATTTTTAGTTATTCTGAAGCCCTGCCATCAAGTTTACTAAAAAAATTAATGAAAAATATACGGTATAGACCAAAATTTATGGATTTTACACTTTTGGCCAGAGTAAGGTAAATCTTTTGGGTTTGAATAAGAGTATAGCCAATAGAGAAAATTTAATTAGTAAAATATGACATGTGTTGCAGGAGGTTGAGGCAGGAAGTGACTCAAACCTGGTACTGGAGAATGAAGTCAAGATGGAGGAGGAACCTGAGCCCAGCAAGATTATCAATGTGACGGAGGAGAACATGCATGCTGTAGAGCTGGCTACTGATGTTGTTGGTAAGTGAGAGTGGCGATCAGCATTTGTACGTCATCCACACACACTATATTGTGGTTTTTATCAGTTTGATTAGCACAGAATTATTAGTTCAACTTGGTGATTATGTCAGTTATGCAAAGTAATTTAGGTTTGGATCACAAGGTGGTGTTTTGGGAGTAAACACCTGATGATGGGCTGGGCACTGTTGATAATCATTATGACTGCTTAATATACAGGTAGCATATTACTGAACAGCCATATCAGACATTTTCATTGCTTATTCCTTGATTTTCTTACACTTTGCCAATTGCTCTGTTTTACTACAATTGAAGGCAAATATCCACAGCAAATATTTCAACAAATGGAAACAGTGATAGATTTTAGCTCAGCAGTCAGATAATGGTTCAGGCTTTGACCAGTCATGTACTGTACAAAGTAAGTTTATATCTGCCTTTGACACATACCAGAGACAGAGAAAAACCTGCTCTAAGTCTGAAACACTATCTCATTGCAGCTTCCCCGAGTGAGGACCTAAGTGAACGCCGCAGCAGCAACTCGAGCTTAACCTCAGTGACTTCCCGAGGCTCCATCATGTCTCCCCCAGAGTATAACGGTGGCCCTTCCTCCTCCTCCTCCACAACCAACCTCACCAGCAAAATGGTTTCCCTCAAGGGACGTCTCAGTGGGGCATTTAGTTACTGGACTGGCAGGGAGAAATCACCCACACAGGAGAAACCATGTGAGTCTTCACCAACAACTCTTTTTAGACTGTATGTAGCAAAAGTCTAGGACAAGATAACAACCAGCACAATAGCTTCAGAAGCTTTAACTAGAGCCACCTTACTAGTTATCTCAACCTCTTTTTTTTTTTACATATATCCCATCGCAGCCAAAATCCCACAGTTCATTATTCATTATAAATATAAACACATACAAAAGAAATTATGCTTTTCATTTAGAGGCTTATTAAGGATAGTGCAAATTATACAGCTCATAGTTGCACCCATCACTAAAGGTCCTGTTTGATAATGAGCTCAGTGATTCTTGGTGCCACATTACTAGCCATTTAACACAACTTTTAAAAGATATTATACATTATAGACATGCACTCATCTCAAGGATAAGGAAGGGTTGGTACCCTTGTCATAGTGGGAGTCATATCACAGGCAGTTCAGTAATTGAAATAGAGTGTTTACCTAGTGTCTGTATTACCAGCCTCTACAGCCACACCCAACCCATCACCAAGTGAACCTGGTGACGACATTCCCGAGTCCCCCACCACTGGCACTGCCCTCATCCAGGACTCCTCAGCCCCCATTGACCTGGACACACTTCTCTCACCTACTCAGTCCCCACCGGAGAAGTTTGCTGCCCTTGATCCATCTGAGTGTGGCCTCCCTCTCAGCATCTACACAAAGGTTGCTTTATGCTTCAACTTTCCTTCACTTTTCTTATTTCCTGTAGATTAATTACTTGAACATAACCACCACAAAAGGCAAACAGCCCATAATATTAACGGTACCTCATGGTAGAATGTGCTAACTTCTGATGATTACCACCAAGTTCATCATGGGTAGGGAGTGAAATGGTCCCATTACAGTAAGCTGACATACCCTTAGTTAAATTTTGCAAATATTAAGGCAAGGAGCCATACCTCTTCCTGCTGTGACCAACCTCTTGAGGGTCATTCCCATGTTGAACCGAAACATCAAAAGTATGAGTAGATTTTAAGATAGACTGAACTAGTTTTTATGATAACTTTTTTCTTCCATATACAACAATTTCTTTTCTTTTTTAGGGTAACTTGCTGCACCCATACCTGTCACTGCAGTATCTAGAAGTATTGAGTGCCCCCACTTGCCGGGCCTTCACAGTGGGGGCCTCCAATGCACTCTTCCTGCACAAACGTAACCTCTACGATGTTGTTATTCAGCTGGAAGAGGGCAAGATAGAAATTCCAGATCCAGACCTGAAACGCCAACTGAGTCTGTCGACTGAAGACCTTCGCTTTGCTGAGAATGTTGTTCGGCAGGTGAGGATTTTTTTTTTTTTTTTTTTTTTTTTTTTTTTTTTTTCTATACAGTATTGAGAAAGGTGATGACTAGATGCAAGAAGTCCTAACCTATGAATAAAAAAAAAATAAAAGTGAGAAAGGTTCAAAATCTTGTCCAATTTCATTCAAGACCCTGGACACTTTATAACAAAAGGAGCATCACCCGTAGTACTGGGGAAAAAACTTGTAATACAATGCTTCCCTTCCATTTAGTTTTTTTTCCTTTGATTTTTTCCTGTGTCAAAGGAAAGTATCAGGTGCTAGTCCAAATACTGTTAAGTATATTTGAGAGTCTTAGGTCAAAGAGTGTAAATCTCGCCCTGAAATATATTCTAGAGTTGTAAAGAAAATGCAGGCAAAGTGCATCAGATATACATCAAGTGAGAAAGTGCATTTACTAACAGCACTTCACAAATGCTTCATTAGGTTAAAGCTCTGCCTGGAAAAAGAAAAAGTGAAATATTTTCAATAAAGACGCCTCTACTTCCACTGTACAGAATAATTTATTTTGGGGACTAAACTAATTTTGTCATGGCAGGTTGAGGCAGTGAATGCAACAGTGAGCAAGGCAGCAAATGGAATGTCGATTATCAATAGTCACCCTGATGTGTTCTTGGAGGGTGTGGGTTGGGTTGGAGGTGAGGAGTGGCTTCGCTACCAATTCAAGGTCTACCTCCTCTCTCTTCTCCGGTCCTCAGTCTGTCCAGGTTAGTGTACAAATTACCGATATCCATTTTCCATTGCCTGTTCAAATAATTTTGGGAAAGCGTATTGCTTAAGGATATGCAGCCCAACCCAAGGTAGTACTATACAATTGTGAAAGATGTCAAGAAAACTCACTAACTTGCCTGGATTCCTCTTACTCCCAGGCAATGGTTCCATGTTGCATTTTTTTCTGTCATGTACATTTGTGGTATCAGACCAGTTCAGCACAGAACTACTAAAGCTGTAGGTTGCCCGACCAATGAAGACCCAGCTGAAGGACTAATAAACATTTTGTCACTCCACAGAAGGTAACCGAGAGTATGAGGTATTCAACGGTCACTTCATGGCTGCTTGGCGCAACTCCCACAACTACCGCATGTGGTTGGCAGCTGGACCCTATGATAACCTCATGGAACTCACCCCAGGACACCCACATGCTGGCAACCTCTCCATGACAGATATGAGGATAAGACTCTCACAGTAAGTTTGTAATAGCACAATTGCTTTACATATATCATGTCTAGTTGGGCATTGATACCGTAATAGAGAAAGTGTTAATCATTATATATCATTACTTCTTTTTTTCTAATTATTAAAGGCTCATGTAAAAGGTTTGTAATGTGAAAGGTTTGTAATATCAAAATCAGAAACAAATACTGTAATATTAATTTCATTTGCACTTCCATAGCACAATCCAAGGTCTGGACAAGAGCCGTCGCATAAACCAGACCCTGGCCACAACTGGCACAGCTGTTGTCAAGACTAAAGAAGCTGTTGGTAAGTTTTACAGTACAGTAGGATCTCACCAATAATGTCTAATTGGTGTCTGAAAAATACCGTTATTGGTGAAAATTGAAATACATGTTAAAAGGGTTTATTTATGCCAACACCCCAAGACTTTCACCCGTTTTTAACATTTCATGCCCTCTTATCACTACAGTACTTTTTTAACTGAAAAAAAAATATATGAATCGTTATTGTGGACTGATAAGTAATATAAACCTCACCTCAAAGGAATTAATGAGGTGCTTGGTGTGATGACTGTTCCAAGACATGAGCATGGAGGCTACTGTAGAGTACTAGTACCTCTGTCCCTACTGTTTTTATTCTCACTCCTCCCTCTCGTGCCTGACTTCTGTCAACACATCACCAAAGTCCCAATGTCTTCACCTATTTCAACCTCTCATTACCATAATACTTCTTAGTGAGTGCAATTCCCCCTTTTGTTTCCTCTTGGTTTCTCTTGATATTTCGCACAGTATACTCAGGACAGTTTAATTTCCTCACTATGTCAGTGTTCCTTGTGCCATTTTCAATCAGGTCAACAATTTTTCTTTATCTTTCACTGAGTATGCATGCATATTGTGGCTCTGTCTTTTAGTTATGGGTTGTTTTTTGCAATCAAATTGGGAATTCCTGAGCATTCTGGCAGCAAACAACACCCTCCACCACCACCCCCAAATCCTCACAGGGAGAGCGGAGTGCAGAAGCCATTATCAATCCCAAGGTAACTGGCTATAGAGGCGAAAATATCACTCTGGTGCTCCGCTTTGACTCGAGCTAATAGTCAAACTGGGAGCGCAGAGTGGGTCAAGCATGAGGAAGACTAAGTAATTAACAAGGAGGTTGGGCAGCAAACAAATGTTTTACGTGATGCGCCAGTATGCTTCCCTCAAAATAAATATTATTTAAGTGAATCCAAACGTTATTACAAACCCTATTCAAGATGCGCCAGGACACTGCCTGCGAAATAACCGTTATTCAAAAGAATCCAATTGTTAATACCGAAAGTAGGTATATATTTTAACTTGGCGAGATCCTGCTGTATTTCTTTTAGCTACGTAGTCAGTCAGTACTGTTAGCCCTTTCCTATCTCATTTTGTAGGACCTCCCTTACTATCCTCCTATCATTCTCCCATCAGTGAATTATTATTTATCATCTCTCTCCTGACAATGTCAGACTTTCAATTTTATCTGTACTGTTCAGAAAATCTGTATTCACCTCATTCACCTTGAACTACATGTTGATAAAGGAAGATTACCCTAAGTCAATGTGACTATTTACATTATGCATTTCAAATTTGTGGAAAATTGTTCTTCTGCATCAAAAAGGTGGAAGACACTTCAAGCTCTCTTTTATTTATAAGCAGTATACAGGAGGCTTGTCATTACATTACAATCATATTCCTGAAGAAATTATGTATCCTCTCAACAGGGGGTGCTTTAACCTCTGCCAAAGGAGCAATCAGCAACCTATGGTCTTCCTTCACGACCACCAATCCTTCCAACTCCAACAACTCAGATCCAACCCTCACTGACCCTGCCACAGAGGCCACAGAAACACACCCAGAGGAACCTAACTCCTCCCAATCAAACCCAGATGCAGAAATTACTTCGGGTTAGTGGAATCTGTTGTTCTATATTTTTGTACAACCCTAGTTCTCATCCTTTAAGGTTTTGGAAGAGTTATATCTGGTAGCAGCCACAATCCTCTGTATGGTAAAGGATAAGTAGATGAAAAGAGACACACGAATGTTTCTAATATCTTGGTGCCACTATGTGAAGATGTCCGTCTCTCTAACAATATGGCTGTATAAGCATCATTTTCAAATGTCTTTTTCATGAATACATATAGCTACTACTGAAACCCATTACTGTATCTCTTGTGGTACATCGGTAAAATATTTATTTTTAATATTGAGCTCATTTACAGACTGCAGGCTGAGTACAATTTGTCTTCAGTCAAATTGTAGTTCATGAATGGGTTAAAATTAATCTTTTGGGGGCTTGAATATCTTAGCAAACTGCTGTATTGTGATACTGTAGTATCTATAGTATGTGTATTCCACTTTTATTGTTGATTTATGTCCTATATGACTTAACAGCTCCTGAAACAGCTGTGGAAGCAGTTGAGAGCATTAGCACCAGCAGCAGCACAGAAGCAGCTCAAGCCAGCACCAACTCTCCATCACAATAATCACACCAACCAGTCACTGAATTTGACCTTTTGTAAGTTTGGAGCAGTGAGTTCAGATCATCTTAGCTTAATGGAGTTTGGATTTGTTGGCGATATAAAGGCTACTGATATCTCTAAGAGAAATTGTACTAAAGTAACATGTTTCTATAGATAGCTTGGAAGAATCAGTAGCTTGCAGGTTGCTGACATTTTTCTATCCCCCTCAAGCTGAACTTAACAAAATTGAATAAGCTATAGTGATGACAACATGGGATTGTCTCCCCATCTTTGTACTACTAAACATGAATGATAATAATGACGACTCTAAAACATGCCTCACATATCAGAGTGTCACTACCTCTTTTCCATACAGTGAAAGAGCAGTCAATAATCCCTGGTGAATTTACTTGTCCTGAGTCGTTGTGGGACAGTCTCACCAATCTGAACTTTGAACTTACTGTAAGTCATTTCAACCAATGCATTTTTCTTGCTCATCCCAGCATGAGGTTTGGAGTTTAGTGGTTATAGTAACATTGCAGTAGTATTGCCATCGCCAGTAACAATACCAGTACACTCTGTATTTATTTTTCACAGAAAAATAGACATAGATAACTACAAGCCATATTATTTTCTTTTATATTACTAAATGGTACTTAAATTATATTTGTATTTTCATAGTTATTGTCATTTTTTATAACACCATAAATGCTTAATTGTGGTTTTCATCCTCTACTTGGGCTCTGTGATGTGGAAAAGTATATACATTTTGAAACTTGAAGTCTCATTGGCCTATGACCAAAATGTAATATGTTTACTTAACTTACCTTTTATTACAGAAAGTGATTATAAAATGTAGCTACCCTAATTTTTTATCTACTGGTATCAAGGCACAAAAGATGTAAATACAGTATTATTAATAAGAAACTCTATTGTACTTTATGAAAAATCATGACTCGCCTGGATTTTTATGTCAGTGTGGATTATGTTTATATGATTTTATAATATCAGCTGATATTGCTGCTGATTAAGTTACTGGAAAAGAAGTTACTATATTGCATCTTTGTTATCCATACATCAACTCCCAGTCACTCGCAAAACACAATTTACCATCTGTTTCATAACATTGGTTTATGTCAGATACTTAGCCCCTCCCATGGCAATACAGTATTAAGCTATACCACTGTACAGTACCTTCAGATAATGTTAATGATTGCTTAAATACATCTAATGACACCAAGGCAACTCTAGGTAATCATATGTATATTACCCATTAATATGTTATAAAAAAATCATACATTTCTTTCTCCAGTATTTTCCTTAGCATCATAAACAGTATCAGGGTGATTGATATCCAGTGACTAATTAAATGAGCTTTATGTCTATCAATGTGTCAAATCCTGATGACGTTTGTGATATATGTTGTAATTTTTAATTTTCACATCACAGAAAGCATCATTTAAGAGCCAAGCGAGTATCCCCATGCATTCCTTGGATTGAATCTAGTCATGCAAATTATTGCTGTGTATATCTGACACACCATGTGAGAGAAGGAAGTTACTTTATAATTATTACTATAAAGTTATTGTATTTGAAGTAGCTCAACATAAGAAACAAGAATAATGTTTAGTGTGATATTAAATATGATTAATGATTATTCACTAGGATATAAGTTGAAGTGTAAAGGTTCAGAAGAAAAGACAATGTTGTTGTAAAAGATAGGAAAACTGTCTGATCCATGAGGTTTAATGTTCTCTCAGGCTTCTATTCTACCAGTCAGGTTATAGACTTTGTTGCCTCACACCCTAAAAATGGTCAGGATTTTTCTGAACTAACAGTACTGTACTTTGCTATTCCTATTGTGACTCATAGGGCTTGAAAAATATGGGCCATATATAAGAATTGTTGTGAATATATTTATTACTATACACAGAAAAATCATTCCAATCATATGGCCCTATGTTACATTCTGACATGTGACAAAACTAGTGAAATATAATTATTGTGTAAGGAGATTTACAACTCTCTTTTTTTTTTCCTTTTTTTTTCTTTTTCTTTTTTCAAGACTCTTATTAGCATGTTGTTTTCTTCTGAAGCCTGACAGGTTTAGCATTAACACTGTGGCAAGCCAAATCTCCAGCCCAAATCTCATTCTGACATTCAGGCCTTAGAAGTTGCTGGAACATGCTCAAGTCAGTGGCAACAGTGGAATGTTGACAGAATATTTTGTTACTTAAATTCGACCTTTAGCACACAGTAGAGTTGTTGGATTACGTAGAGAAAGCTAAGCACTTTGATGAGGTGAGGAGAGTAACTTGAGTGACAAAAGGTAACTCACTGTAAACTTATCAATGTACAATAGTACTTCAGTATTATGATATTGCAAGGAGATGATAGTCTGACACCCTTAGATTCTCTGGATATTATTATGGAATTCAGCTTTAATTTTGAAGTTATTTAAGTATTACCCTCATGAAATTAAAATTACTGTATAATGTTTTTGTTTTTTTATTGGACAATTTACATAAGTGATTGCACAAATTTCTTACCCTGTCCCTGGTAACCATTGACTGCATAACAGATTATTCATAAATGTTGGTCATGACCAAGCAGTTGGTCATCATATTCTGAAATATGACTTACAAGAAGCATAATACATCTTTTTGCAAGTTTAACATTGTATATATTAACTAATTTGCAGTACATCTATTTAAAGGGTTCATCATTATCATCGTTCATTATCATTTTTTCTCCATTTATCATAGAATTTTACATTAAGATCAATTTAAAATAAATTATGAAATAGATTTCAATGTAATATATGAATATCAACACTAATTAGTTTGATGTATAGTACAGTACAGTAATATAGCAGATGTAATTTTTTTTTATGATACTGTATGTTTGTTATTAATCACATAATGAAAGATAAACTTTACATTACTAACTTATATTTGGATACAAAAACATAAAATGTACCTGTATTTGATTTTATCTTCCTTATTTGTTGGTAATTGCTTTTGAGAGCAGAAATTAATTATATATAAGACAGGTTGAGTACTTTCTCTTATATTAGCTGAGACTCTGGGAGTTAGGGAATGTTATAAGGCAAAGGATAATTTAGTTTGATGTTTCATAATGTAAAAATCAGGGACTCGTGATGTATGCACATTGTAGGGTTACGATTTCTCCGAAACGAGAGAGTTTTGACTTGCATAACTTATTGAATGTTTCAAAACTTTATGAATAACGTTCCCCTTCCAAGACTCGAGTGTTTTACATAAGAGAGGCATGCAGGAAGACCCATTTCACCAGGTTGGTTTATACATGACCCATGTTGGAAAGCAATCTGATTTATTCATAGTAATATATTCATGGAAAGCTTCGTGGCATTCCTTTCTCCAAGCACTGCATTTTCTTTTTTGTGTCATTTTATTGCATCACCTATAGGATTAATTAAAGCACTGACTGACATCCAGACAGTGTGTTTAGTGGAGTACTTCACATGTGGAACTGACCATTCCCCTGTGTAATTATAAATCATGTTGCAGGGATGGGACTCGGCTTCTTACCTTTCTGCCTCTTTTAGGGTCGCCTATAATATTGTACTGTACAGCCATTTCTATAAGAATAGTTATGGGGGAGAAAATATAGATGGCTAATAAAAATGTACCAATGGATGCTAGCATAATTTAATTTGTGACTTTTTATTGCATATGGTGTACATTGTTTTGGACCTTTTCCATTCTGTCAGTGTCTTTTAAGTGGTGTTGTTTCACTGGTAAGACTGACTGAGAAATAGATTATCAGTCTTAAATAGTGTCACATTAGTGTTCATTCTGTCAAGCTTCATTTAGAAAGATTGCCACACACAAAAATTCATATAGTTATTTATGTAGAACAGAAGGTTTTCTGTACTGGTTATCAAATTTTAGTAAGAGTTTAATTGGTAAGGCAGAAAATGAAGCCTTGAATACTTTCTCATGTTCACTATTAATATTAGTTTTCAAAACTTGACCAAAGGAAGGTTGATGAGAAACGGTTTTGTGGCACACCCTTAAAACTATGGATATACTTGTACGACAGAATCACTTGAATGTTAGAGGTGAAGTTATAGTGTGAATTACAACAAAAGGCATAAATGTTTCATGTCATATTCAATCCTTTGTCTGTACTTGTACTGTAGAGTTCTGTCTGTATCTCATAATATCTCTCCTGAATACTGTATACACACTCAGTATAATCATGAACTAACTTTCCCTGTTGCATCTCTTACAGTACTTACTTTGTTTTGTGTTGTAGGACTATGTAGACAGCATGTAATTGAAAGGCACCATCATATCTGAGAAGGAGCCTATATTGTCGCTGTTTTGCAATTTTGAGCCGCAGAGCTCATCTTACCCTCTTGCAACCATGATGTACCTCACATGTCCTGTAATATTACTGTGCTTATTAGAAACTGTCCTGTGTTGTGTGGCCACACCTGTGGGACTTAAAAATCTTCCTAAAATCCATGCACTATTTTTGAAGACTGTCATATCCCAGAAGAACAATGAAGAGTTCTGTGTTCCCATACCACAGCTACTCTTAGGAAACAATATACTGTTGTAGTATACAGATACTGTATGTATATAAGTTATAGTGTTGTACTTATATTTAACAGAATATTGTATGAGTTACTATTTATAACTATAAGTAAAAAGATTAAAGGTATATTTTTATTAGCAACATATAGAACTAATGCTTCGTTCATGTGCCAAGCAGTTGGTCATCATGGGCTGACATCCAGGTCAAATTTTTATTAATGACAATCACAATTTCACAATTACCATTTGTCTGGATCACTTATTTATTTATTCAAGTCTTTGTTTAGTAAGACCAGAATATAATTATCATAGGGTGCTTTCACATTGGAGCTGAACACAAACTTATAAAAACAACCAATGGAGAAGAAATTGATATCATCTGGTGCACAAGCAATAGTGAGCTTTTCCTTCCCAACTGATAATCAATGTGCTTCAGAAAATATTATATGGTTTGTGTTCAGTTTTAATGTGGGGGCACTTTTAGTGAGTGTAACTTGCACTTCAGGCTAAGTTTCCTCTCTCTGCTTTTTAGGTACAGTATTGTATTCCTTAAAACCCCTTACTATAGCACACAACAAAGGTGAATGTCAGGTACAGTACCATACTGGTTCATTTTTATGTGATTACTGCAGGCTGTGGTATATGTTTCCAAGGACACTTTCACTTAGTAGAGTTTTTTCACATAACATTTATATGTGATTTTAGCAAAGAAATATGCATTTACAAAACACACATATTGTTCAAGCCATAATAACAAAAAAATATTTGCAGTTGGTCGTGGAATCATAAGTTTTGGGGTGTAATCAGAGTCGGTGTTTGAATCAGTAAATTTCTCACAACTCTGACTCTGGCTGTTATAAATACAGTACACAAATATTAATATAATTGGAATTGATAATATTCTTAAGATACGTTATTTCTGTTGACAAATTGTTTGTACAGTATTAACTTCATCTGAAATCCTGAGTTGGAGAGTTATGATTTTAAAATGTCTGGAATCAGAGACAGAGTTGGGAAATATTTTCACTAACTCTACATTTGTGGTTAGCTATACATAAGAACTAGTATTCTTCTATAAGTACTGTAGTACAGTATGTACAAACAGAGTATCTGAACACAACTGGGGGCATCTGGCAACATTCTTAAAAGTAAACACATCACTAGTAGACAGAATTTATGAATGGAAGAGTATCGTTTGTATTATAGTCTTTGACCGGTCAATGTATCACAGTATCAGGTAATGCCATGGAGTCATTCGTGAATATTGACTACCGATAACGTGTTTACTTTTAGGGTTGTTGCTAGAAGCCACCACTGGTGTTCAGATACTTTATTCCCCGACTGTACATTACAGTACTTTGTCGCAGAAAATTCTATAGCAGGACCCATACTTAAACGGTACATGATATCATACATTGTTACCATCATGTTTTTTTTTTTTTTTTTTTTTTTTTTTCCAATAGTGAGGCAAACTATCTCTCAACCAACATTGGAAGCATTCCTAGATATTCCCATAATGATGTGTAGTAAGTTTGTTAAAAAATAATGTAACACTGTACTAAGTGAACATGGCCCTGGTATCATGCAAACCCCATATAAACATTTGATGAGTTCTGGAAAACTATCTATCTATCTATCTATAGCTCTGACGCCTTGCTCCCTCCGGGAACTCCCCTCAAGGGGGTGGCCACAGCAGAAGTGTCTCCAGTTTTCTGGAAATGTTCTGAAAATCCCAGAACATCTAAAACAAATAGAAATAATGCACCTCTAGCTACATTAGTGGTTAATGTACATGAATTCATCTCTTCCACTGCCATCATGCTAAGATACAGAATTTTTTTAATTTGAGTCTATGTAATCTTACCAATTTTTGTAATCCTATAGAAAACTTAACGTTATGGTATATTATGGTTGTTTGGAACTGGGTATTTCTAAGTATAAATGTTGAGGTAAATTGGAAATCCCCAGTTCCCAACAATGGTGTTTGAAGATGGACAGTGTTTGTGCTTGAATTATGTTTCAGAGCTCTTTGAATGAAGCATGTACAGTACAGTAATACTAAAGAAAGCTAAGAGCTATTTTGTAAATATCAAGAGAAGGCATTTATCGTATGCCAAATTTCTGAAACCATGTATGGGAACTGCTAAAAATATTCGAGTGATTGCAGACAATATCAACCCATCACCATAATATCACCGGACCAACCAACAGATTGCTACAAAGATGGTCTCTGTCTGTCTGTGAATATTTCAGTTCCAACCATAGTAGTGTTTGGCTGTCTCTGGTAATATATATATGCACCTCAGATGATGTTAGGCAGTATTTGTTTATGTGTACAGTGTAGCCACATAGAAGTTAATACCTTGTGTGCAGTTGGTGTGGTGGAATAATATTGAATAATGAAGGCCAGATACAGTACTCTGTTTTTATTTACTTTTGCTCAATATTATTGACAACTTTCGAGGGAACAAAAGGGTTTTAAATGTACTGTATAAGAGTGAGTCTCATTGTTTCACATAATGTTATGCACAATTCACTAATACAGTACAGGTATTAAGTTTAATTAACTTGCATTTTCACATCATTTATCATTTTTGTACACTGTATATATATATAGATATATCAAATGACTTCCAACAGTGCACCCATTGCCATACATTATTAATTAAGATCCAAATGCATGGAATTTTTTGTACTGTACTGTATAGATCTGTATATGCACTCAGAAAGGTAAAGTGACTACTGAAGTTCATGTGATTACTTTTTTATTGATTTGTTTGTTAATGGTGATATAACTGAAAGGATGATATTAAAAGCTACTTAAGCATTATGTAAAACTGCATATGAATATCCTAATGTAACTATGTAACTAATGTAACTATTCTAAAAGTACTCTTTTAATAAATCACTAGCCAACCCTCCCCCATTTCGCAGGCTCTGGATGTCTGGTTCACGTCATAGGGACGCCCCTTTGGGATGGATAGGCAGACTACCCAGACACAATCAGCAATAAGATTATCATTTGAGCTCCCCAAGCTCCATCACTATATCAGGGTGTAAGCCATGACTATATAGTATACAATATATTTTACAGATTGTCATGAGACGATGCTCGTGGCATAATAATAATAATGTCGTAGCATAGAGAATAGGGCTTCTTTAAGCCAGATGGAGTCGTATTTTCCACTGGCTAAGTTAGCTAGTTAGCTGTACAGTATCGGGGTACAAGGCAGTACAATTTTGAAAGCACACCGAGCTTCCTTTCTCAACTGTCGACTCATCCGTATTCCCCGCTCGTACGATTATTAGCGAAGGAATTAATTATGCCGAGTAAGATGAATTCCTTGAATTACATACGTATCATGAAGTGGAGAATTGTGGGAAATTATTTATGAGTCGTGAATTGAAATTGCATGTATGACTGACGTGTATAATAGTATAAGATGATGATGTTGAAGTTCCTCAAGCTGTCTGGCCGAGCAGCCCCGAGCTCCTGAGGAAGGCCATTGCCTGAACTGGGCCTTCCCACAATGCCCTCAGAGAGTGTATGTTGTGTTGTTGGCGAGTGTGGTTGTGTGCGTTGCAGTCTGCAATAATGTGTTTAATAGAATGGGGTGCTGTGTTGCATCCCGGATAGGCATCGGATGTTGAGATAGTCAGTGTAACGCATTCGAACATTTCGGCGCCGTACATCGCTCGCCAGACAGGCCGCCAGCTGTGGAGTGGCGGAATGATACTTAACGCTAGCAGCCGTACAGCCTCAGTTCAGCCTCACATCTATACGAGTGAACATCAACACGTATTTGCTCGTCCTTGCTCTCTCTTATCTCGACGAAGAGATAACCAGAAGTTGAATAGGCTTGGTAAACTACCAATATTCACAAGGCTTCAGGGTTATTTTTTAACCGGTTGCAGCAGACGATTGGTTGATAATTAAGGTAAGAGGAGAGGAGCCGGTGTCCTACGAGGCCGGTGGAGGCTTGCCTTAAAGTCTATCTCGTACCTAAGGTAAGGATTACAAGTGATACGGTGTGTATTGACATTGAAAATTTCAACAGGTGTGAGGACATTCTTTAACTAAAGTCTATGAAGCGGTCTTTAAGTTTCAGATATTCCGAACTCATCTCAGTGTTAGTTTGGATTTGAATATTAATTAAAGTAATTGAGTAGGAAGGTCTTGAAATAGCACCTAATAGATAATTAATTACAGTGTTAGACTTGCTTAATCATTGGACTTAACGTAAGATTATCGAAAGAATTCTGTGAGAAAATCATAAGAAAAATCGCAGGAGAACACCTGAGGAGGTTAGCGAGATCAGCGAAGACCGTTACGAGACTGTTGAAGAAAAACGAGTACCATTATTCTCGATTTACTGCGATATTAGCTAGCTATCATTCAATTAGTGTGTAAGTGTATGCGTGTGGAATTAGATTATTAATTGTTTTATTAATTATTGTTGGTGTTTGACTGAATTTAATAAATATAGTAAAGTAATTGTAAATTGGTTGTTTTCCGTAACCTTACAATTCTGCTACTACTACAGTATTATAATGCATATATAACGAAAACGAACCCTATAAATAAATTAATTGTTGATGGAAGTTGGAATAAGGGGATAGATTAAACCTCTACTGAAGACCGTTGGGCCAACACAACGAATGTCCAGAATAAGTCCGGGGTAAGGTAAGAAAAATTACCAATAATAAATAAATCATTTTAAATCTTCATCTAACATCCAATTTTCCCGTCACAAAAATGTCATTTTTTTTAGTTAACAGTACAGTACCTGTGAAATATATAGGCCTATATACAGTAAATGCCCTCAACACCATTCATCAGTATTATAATTGACAGTACAGTACAGTAACTCAAATTTGTAGACGAGGATTTGAATATAAGGCAATACAGTATTATTTTGGTATTACAAAATAACTGGGTTTCTGGCTAGTCTTGCGCAGTGTTACCACATCCAGCTAGGTCCCAGGCATTTGCCCCAGTCACTTTATGATAGTTTACACCGGTTATATCCCGGTAGCTTGCCCAGGTTAGGTCCTGGTAGTCTGCTGTGGTCTAGGTTAGGTCAGGTCAGGTTAGGTCAGACTAATCAAAATTATGTTTGTAAAACGGGGCATATCTCGAAAACGGGACATCTCCGAGATAAACACCATAGATGAAAAGTGTGTTAGAATGGTCCACAATAGTGGGTAATGATACTAAAATATACAATATAGTGAACCCTCTGTAAATTTACCGTTTCTTCAGAGTTAATGTAATTTGTGATTGTAGGGAAGATGTTATTGTAAAGGTTGTTTTCAGAAGGTAGTTAGATATGTGACTGTAAAGGGAGGGTTTGCAGAGGGTAGGTAAGATGTGATTGTAAAGCTGGCAGGTATATAGAGGGTAGATAAGACGTGATTGTAAAGCTGGCAGGTATATAGAGGGTAGATAAGATGTGATTGTAAAGCTGGAAGGTATATAGAGGGTAGATAAGATGTGATTGTAAATCTGGCTGGTTTATAAAGGATAGATAAGATGTGATTGTAAAGCTGGCAAGTTTACAGAGGGTAGATAAGATGTTGTCAAGATGTGGTTGTAAAAGTTTGTAAAGAGATAGGGATTGTTTTGCAATCCAAGTTGACTATAAAATGATCAGTTGGTGGGTACTGGGTAGTAGTCTCGAAGCCCAAGGGAAGGATCCGAAGGAATAATTGGTAAGGCTCAAGCAACGCTTGATTCTTTTCCCATGACAGTAATATTAAAATTATAAAGAATTAGTCTCCCACTTAAGCTACCCATCATATCAAACGAGTACGTCATGGTCACAGATTAATTGCTCTTGGTGGAATTAGACCTCTGAAAAAAAAAAAAAGTTCATAGCGACGTAGCCTATTCCTATTCAAAGTTCTTTATTTACCTTTAGTACAAGCCCCAACACTCTGGGGAATGTTGCCGTTAAAGGCCATGACGTTATTTGATACTTGGTGGGAAATTAATGAGTAAATATATGTAAACAATGATAATCGCAGTAATATCATGAGAGAGAACAAGTCTCCGTTTTTTGCATGATAGTTTAACATAGTTTGTCCTGAATTTCAGCTTTACAGAAAACTTATTTTTATTTATTCCAGTGTTTATCCAGCCATCAAAATCCATAATAGGAAAAATAAAAAATCTGTAAAAATAATTTTTTCTCATGACTATGCCAATGAAACAAAAATTCTAAGAGTTATAATATTAGGTGACTTTACATTTGGCAGGTTTTCATCAGCTGATTATGTTGGAATTGTCAGTTTTTGTCACTAGGTGACTCTGACTGTCTTATAAACTTGTAAGGTGGCCTCTGATTGGTCCATTTCTACCACTCTAGCAATGATTTGTCAAAACTAACCAATCATGTCTTGTCTTTCATATTATAAGTTCCCTGGCCCCGTGTTTACAACTGAAAATACACCACCAGCCCAAGGTCCACCATGGTAGTACACGACGGAAATAAAGATGAAGCTGAGAAATGCTTCAATTTAGCCCAGAAATATTTCCAAGAAGGGAACAGAGATAAAGCTGGAAGGTTTGCACAGAAGGCAGAGAGATTATACCCATCACACAAGTCCAGAGGTGAGCAAATAACAAGACTATCTGGTACACACACAGTCCAGAGGTATTCCATTATTTCACACACACTTTTACTCCGGTTTCTACACATACACACACGTAAGTCCAGAGGTGAGCAAATAACTAGACTATTTGGTACACACACACAGTTCAGAGGTATTTCACTATTTCACACACTTGTATTCCGGTTTACGCACACACACACACACACACACACACACAAGTCCATAGGTATTTCACAATTTCACACACTTGTACTCCGGTTTTCACACACACACACACACACACACACACACAAGTCCAGAGGTATTTCACACGCACACAAGTCCAGAGATATTTCACACGCACACACACTTGTACTCCGGTTTCCACACATACACACACACTCACACACAAGTCCAGAGGTGAGCAAATAACAAGACTATTTGGTACACACACCACTACATTCATACAGTACTCCGGATTACACACACACAAGTCGGTATTTATCTAGACTATTGCCATTATGTAGCTGTGTTGCCAGATCTGGCTAGGTGTCAGTATTTAGCCTCGGTCAGAGGGCTGATGCACGAAAGACCTTAGCGGCCGTTAAGCTACCTTAGCCGCCATTTTTGCCCTTAACTCACTAAGGTGGTATGCACGAAACACCTTAGCGGCAATTATAGCGGCCATCTTTAACCTTACGGCTAAGGGTGGTCGAGAGCACCCTTTAGACGACCGTAGGGTTGAGTAGTGGAGCGTTGTGCTGCCGACCTGCCCAAAATATCGAACTGTATTTTCGAAATTATGGAATTTTCCTTAAATCCTTGAATAGATGCTCTTTTCTTACCATAATTATTTATTTTGTATGTTCCAACACTGTATTGGTCTACCACAACAACAAACATTACACAGGGAATGGTAAGTTTGGAAAATCATCTAAACGGGAATCATCACCACCACATTCACTACTACCACAACTACAACCTTCACATAAAAAGAGACTAAAAGTAGACAGTAAGAGAGGAATTAAGGTGGTCAGAAATCTCGGCATATTCTGGTTGTAATAGCTAGGCCTCCGTGTTATGAAGTCAGCAAATTCAAAGTTTCTCAATCCTCCAAACTATGCTAGGAAACAAATGACCCGATAGCCTACATACTAAATCAACGCGTATTCTGGTGTGATGTGGACAAATGGTAGGCACCAGAAAATGTGTTCTCTTTTTTTCCATTCAGTTATCATAATCATGAGTTCTTCATCAAATGCAGTATAATTTGCACGTCTTGCGTGCTTAATAGGGGGCTCTTCTCCTATATTAAGTAATTAAATGCCAAAATAAACACTTCTATACTCAAGAAACTCACACAATGTTCACCTCCCACTTCACGTAATGAAAATGAGTCATTTGTTTGTTTTCTGTTATAAGCTGTCATCCCAACTGACTTCTGATTGGCTTATGTTGCCTAACGTGTCTATGAAGCTGCCCTCTCATTGGCCCAAAGAATGTCAGCTGGTGATCCATAGTCGGAATGGAATGGAACGAAACAAACATGGCCGACTGCTACGATCACCTAAGGGAACACTAAGGTTGATGTTAAGGCCAATAGAGCATACAACCATAGCAGCAACCTTACCATCCCCTTAGTGAAACTGCCTAAGGTTACCTTAACGGTCACTCGGCTAAGGTCTTTCGTGCATCCGGCCCCTGGTCCTGTACTTTACAGTATCCTATTCAGTTTAATCAATGAATTTCACAAGGTTAGGCTGGAATGTCTTCAATCTATTTATTCTTGAAACCATATTGATTTCTTTTTCCGAGTTAAAGTTTTGATTCTGTGGTACTGTAATTATTCATCACAATTTTTTATCATTTAATAATTTTAAGTAGTTGCTGTATGGAATTTCAATATTGTTTCTGTTACCATTCCTTACATTTTATCATTTACTACAACTTTTCCATATACCATTTCTGTTGTAAATGCTGAGTTTTTCAATTAGTTCATGGTAGTCTTCCCAGATCCAGATGTTAGGTTAGGTAAAGTAAGGTTTGGATAATTCTAGATCATAAGTATCTATGATTTAATACATTCTTTGCATGATCTCGAATATGTACAATGAGAGACAAAAATTGTGCTGCTGTTTTGTCCAATAATAACTGTACTGTACTGTACTGCAAACAGTAAACCACACTCAAACTCAGACAACAGCTACACACAGAGGTCAAATGGTTCATTATTTACCGAATGTTATCACCAAATTTCCGGGTACGGTACGTCTTTTTGTTTCACTGTACACTCCCACTTGTACACCCCAAATCTGATAGGTAGCCTTAATTTCCATTGTGATAATTTTTTTTTTTATATATTGGGAGCTCTGTAAGACCCTAAATTTTCTTTCCAGAATTCTTGGAGCTGCTGAATCGGTTGAGTGGCACAACTGGCTCCACTACACACAGTAATGGCACAGCTGGAGGGGAAGGGGAAGGTGGAGGAGGTCGGGGTGGGGGCCCAGGAGGCGGGGAGGGAGTACGACAGCGGCGAACCTCCGCCACCAGCGAAGAGAGGTCAACAGGAGGCACTCAGGCTCAAGGGTCTTCAAGCGAATATACCAGAGAGCAAGTCGACGCTGTTAAAAAAATATTGCGGTGTAAGGATTATTATGAGATCCTTGGTATTAGCAAGGATGCCACAGACAGTGACTTGAAAAAGGCCTATCGTAAACTGGCCTTGCAGTTTCATCCTGACAAGAACAAGGCTCCTGGTGCCAGTGAGGCCTTCAAAGGTGAGGGGAGGGCCATTCTACTTACTTTATTATTCTAAGAGAGGGAGAGTCTTGGAGAATTCATCATGATTGATATGCCTCACAAGAATTACCACTTACCATTCCTCAAACAATAGAGGAAAACTTTGATTGAAAGACCAGTTTATATTTAATGCTTAGAGAATTATGTTTTTAAGATAAGATTATTAATTATTGGAAAGAAAGATGGATAACATTTCTTTATACTGGTGAATAACCTTTATGGCTTTACTTGGCCAAATGTTTCCTATAATTTTCTACATATAGATTATGACAGTAGCGGATCTAAAAGAATGCACAAAAATAAGATTTTAATTAAAGATAATTGGCAAAGTTAGAGCACTAAAAATACTTTCAATTAGAATACACTGAAATACAACTTAGGGAGATGGTTCTAGCCAAATTCTCTGTAATATGTCCAGCAGATTACTGTAATAAGCAATGTGGTGATGCAACCAATATTGTTTTTACAAATTACTTGATATATGACAGAATTTTCCCTAAACAGCTGTAGGTAATGCCTTTGCTGTGTTAAGTGATGCAGAGAAAAAGAAGCAGTATGACCTCTATGGGCCAGAGGAGACCAGTGCACCCAGCCACCACCGTAACTCCTACTCACACCATGATTTCACTCGTGGCTACGAGAGTAAGTACTATACTTCACAGTTCTTTAAGGAGGCTAAAGATTTGTTAGCAAATTGGAAGCTACTATTTCTCCTAACAGTGTCAATAAGTAACTACTTCAGTATATAAAGATGGTCTGTTGTGTGGTGCATTGAAGGAATCGATAGCCTCCAGTTTGTAGACAAAACTAATCCCCTTACTCCTTAGAGACTTTCTTTAATTCCTAAATTTGTTACATTTTTCTGTTAATATGGGAGTGAAAGAAGGGCGTGTGGTGTCACCAGTTTTGTATGGTATGTACAGTCACGAGCACTAAATAAGTACTGTATACAGCTTTGGTTGAAGCTTTGAACAGTCCAAGTCACCAATGAACTAATTCCAATGGAGATCTTATTATGCATTTATTTACTGTCTCTAGGTATTCAAAACACACCTGGATACCTGTTAGTGCTCGTGACTGTACTGTACATGATTGGAGTGATGAAAGAGGTGGTCAATTTACATTGCTTGCATTGTATTTAGAGAAGGTAACCTGATTCATGCTTAAGTTTAAGTAGGAGAGAAAATAGTTTTGTCTTGGCAAAAGTGGGCAGTAAGTGCTCAGTCTTTTCTCATTTGTTCTGTATATTGTCAGTGCACTCAATTTACTTACTATTTAACAAAGTGCTGTTCTGTTTTGCTTTTCTTTAATATTGTAAGAGCATGTGCTAGTAGCAAGCAGGTGTGCAGCTCCTTTTGTATTTTGTAGCCAAGTACTGTAATTGCATTTAGTTGAATATTACAGTACAGTAAACCCTCTTTATTTTGTAACAATCAGGGATCTGGCACTTACAGTTAATCATACAATAATATATTACGTAGTGTATTATGTTTGGCACCTTAATTGACAATTTTTTGTCATTACAACTTAGTGTGATCATTACTAAGTGAATTGCAACATAAAGAGGGTTTAATGTAGTGCATTTCTGAGCACTAGTAATGGATTGAAGAGATCATAGCACTCCCAATTACATTTTACTGACTTTGGTTGATCATATTACTGTAATTTGGTATTGAAGTGGATAAGTTTTTTATTTCTTTTTCTGACCTGTATTATGCAAAGCAAGCATCAGTTCTAACTCTGTTCTGTATATAATACATGTATAAGAAAAAGATTCTACTTCATCAGGATTATGATAGAAATTGGACAAACTGATAGTGGAGGTTATAGAAATGATGCAGAAATTTTGAACAGCTGTACAGTATATACCATATATTCTCTTAGCCAAGAATTGTTTTAGTTCTATGACAAAGTGCGAGTCTGTCAAACCTCGGGACTTTTATCCACATGCTCGAAAGTTTAATAATGCACTTGTTACATTGTCATTTTGATGTTGTGATTGAAACTGTCAAATTCTGTAGTAGATGGTGACAGTAATTTAGATTAGACAAGCAGAGCAGCCAGAGAGTGATGTTTATTTTTTGAGTCCAGTACAGTAACTTCAAATAGTCACTTACATTGAGATGGTGACCCTGTGAGGTTAAAAAATGAAAGATAAAGTAAACATCATGCTCATTATTCTGTGGTTCTCTCCTCCACTCCAAAAATGCAATAGACCTCATCTTTGACACAATGATTGAAACTGATTTCATGGCATATATAATTATCCATGTTTGTTAAGCATGTGCTGTAAATAGAAGAATGGTCTTTGGACTTACCCAAGTTTGTTTTATAATAATCCAAACTCTGTATGCACTTCATTTTGATAGGGATGTTGGATTTTAACTCCTTTTTTTGCATTCTTGCATAGCCTACCCTTTGTATAGCATTGGAGTGAGATGATAGCTGGACATGGGTGTGAATATGTAGCAGAAACTAAATATCTTGAACTGATAATCATTATTTATGCCTCTTAGAAAAGTACTTGGTGGAAAAGAAAGGAAAGTAAGGACACTTGATATACCGTAGTCATTATAGCAAACCCGTTATCCGTCTGTCAGGTTGAGAAACTGGTATCATAGATAAGCTACAGGAGATGATACAGAGAAAAATAGTACTTCCCCATTACCATTTTTCCCTGTAATAATTAACCAGGAGGTAAATAAAGACCTGGGTTGTATTTATCATGTATGTACAGGCAGGAAACCCGATAAGAAAGTGAAAAAAAGGCAAGATTATTGTACAGGCTGTGGTATTAAGTATTGTGAGAATAATAACTGGCAATAGTGTGTTGGATGAAGTGAACAATAGAGTGTTGTTTGAAATCCTTGGAAACTAAGAAAATTTAAAAAGTGTGAAATGTGGTCAGAGTCATCAGATAGATAGGAATAGACATGAACAAAGAATGAAGAGCATGAGAGGAGGTGCAATGGAATTCACTTCAAAAATTTTAAGAAGTTTTTTCCCTATGACACTAGGGCCACCAAGCAGTTTTAAGGTACAGTCGGCAAAAAAAGTTTCGTTACCATCCTTTTAACAGTGTGATGTAATGTTGGTAGGCCTGACTGGTGAGTCAGGTGTGACGCGAGTGTCATATATACAGTATTTCCGTCACCCTCCCGGACCCCTCAGTATCTAATGAGCAGGCAAGTAGGAATGACGTACTTTTACCCAGTGCTACTTTTTCTGGGTATTTCAAGGTTATTCTTGTTCTAAAATACTCAAACGTATTTCTTTATGTTTAATGATGAATAGTTAAATAGTAATAGTTTTTGAACACTCAAAATTTAATTTAAAATCAGTTAAACTTTTGATATAAAAAGAAAGGGAATGCCTTGTGCTAAGTTGTCATTGCCGCGGCCCGTGAGGCACAGCTGCTCAGACGGCGGAGTACCAACCCTGCCGCGCTTATCGATGTTAAAATTAACGTAGGGGTGGTAACGAAACTTTTTTTGCCGACTGTACATGTACCATTATGCTTCAAAAATTTGTCACCAATTCCAACTGTGTGCCAGCATTAATGTTAGTGAGAGCAGAACGTAAGCACAGTTTGGTCAGTCCTTTCCTTCTATAGAATCCTGGGTGATACAGTAGTAATGTGAAGGAGTTGGGTAGGAGGATATAGGGGTGTGGTCTGAGCATTGGTTGTCTCTGTTGCTTGCAGGCTCCAGCCAGTCGCCCCTGCAGGCAATGCTCACCACACTCTTGGCCATGGCTATACACTACATGCAAATGTTCGTGCTTTTGGTCCTGGTCCTCTTGCTGGCCTTCTGGCTCTGTCTTCTGATCACCTTTTTGCAAAGAGGAAAATTAGAATTTTTGTGGTCCGTGAAGCAAATGGGTCATTCATTAACAAGCAGGTCAGGATTATTACTTAAACCTGTGGTGTGACTGTTGCACTGTTTGCATGTGTTGGTGGAATGTGTAGCTCTGGATATGGCCCTCTCCTTCTTTCATGTTGTATTGAATGAAAAATAATTGATGAAAGATGTTTTGACCTGCTTAAATAAGAAAACTTTATTAAGAATTTACTACATTTAAACTACATATTTATTTTCACTGTTTTTCTCTTTTCCAGTTGTACTGAAATTTATGTGAATCAGAGAATCCTAAATACAATCAGACCTCTTTTAACGTGATAACTATCTTCCTCGTTGTTGCCATGTTAGAAAAATATAGCTGTAGTAAAACTAGAACTGTGGTGAAAATTCTTTTGGTATTCCCCTAATTTTAGCATCCTAAAAAGCATTCATATGGTTCAATTAATATGATGTATTAACTGCATTACTATAAGACAGTCTTTAAGAGTTTGTAGTGTGTGTTTCATGATGCACTTCTCTATGATTCTGAGTGGTAAACACTTTGTTACGAGTAAACTTGACAACTAAACATACCCCATGGCAGTGTGAGTGTGTAATAATCATGCCAGTTCATTTTTCTAACAGGTAGCAAAACAGGTAATTGAACAGTATTAATGTCCTATTGACTTCATTTCCTCCTTTATAATACTTTATGTGAGTATATTAGGTCAAGAGGACATTAGTTTTATTCAGTTACTCGTTTTGTTAGAAAAACAAACTGGAACGATTTTCACACACTCACACGGCCAGGCAACGAGGAATGTTTGTTGTCATGTTTGCCTCACAACAAAGTGTTTACCATTTGGAATACTCAAAATGGCACCATGAAACCCATACTGCAGTTAATATTGTAATGATGGAGTTACATATGCTGAAAACAAGACAGTGGGCACACTGGTTCTCTTGATTGTTTGTTTACAAATACAAATCTACTATGGTAGTCAGGTATGAGAGTCCTGATTGGTTGAATGGCTATATGACTCAGAAGGCGAAACAGGATTGGTTGGCGATGACATCAAGATGTAGTATCAAACAGGCGCTAATGAACCAGTCGCAGCCAGCTCAGTTCATATATCACATTAGCTTAAGTTTAAACATGTTACTTCTGTCATTTAGGTTCACTAATTTTTACCGTGTTAGACAAATAATGTGCCCGAGAAAGTTGTGTTAGAGGGTGTCTGACTGCATCTAAAGTTTTTTGCTATTTTAAAGAGCAATACTATAATTACATAGTATTATGCTTTCATAAATACAGTAGTATATAGTCGGTACAAAAGGAATTTATCTGCCCAATTGTAATTTCTGATAATGAGTGTTGAAGTTGTGATGTTGCTTGAAACTTTACTTGCACATAATTATACAAGGAGGCATGTAAAGTTTTACCCCAGTTGGTGAGTGAGACAGCTAGGTGGGTGAGGTAATTATTTGTGTACCACCTGGTGTATTGCTAACTATTGTACAACCTATTAATACATTGGTAAAGGCTACACATGGCCCCCTAGATACTTCAGGTACTAATAACGGCAAATTTTGCTTTTTGACATAGTCTCAATTAGTTTGTATTTAAGCATTATTTAAAAGTAAACAGTCAAGGTAGGTACAGTTGTCAATTTCCCAGAATTGTGAAGGAGATTATTGTCATTTTTTGAGACATTTTAATCATTAAATTTTGAGGAAATTGTATAGTGCATAACCGTGAGAATGCATACTTATTGTACAGTACCTATGTACAGTCGCGGCACATAGTCCTTGACCAGGGTGTAAGGGGAAGTCTGTTCAAGGACTATGTGCCATGACTGTACATGACACATTCTTGATATCCTGTATCATTTTCTGTGGATGAGTGACTGATTCCTCAATTACTCACCATATATCGAGGATTCTGCAGTAGTGATAAATTACTAAAGCACAAACAACCTCATAAGGATCAAATGGCTTGTTGCCATTTCACCCTCTTTAGTGCTCATTTGTATTGATTTGTAGAAATAAGGTGGGAGGGAAAAGGAGTAATGATTTTAGAGAGGAGAGCATGTGTGTAGGGATTAAATAACCTAGGACCCTCTCTTTTAGAAAGTTTTCAGGATTGAGCTAGTCATTGAAAATATTGATTGATTGATTGATATAATTAATATTGTTCCACCAGGTGACATGACGGCAGAGGAGCTGTTCAATATGTTCTTTGGTGGTGGGTACCCTGGGGGGAATGTGTATGTGCGGCGGGGTGGACGGTGGGAACATCATGGTGCCTCACGAGGATATGCAAGGGGCCACCAACACAACCACCAGGCAGGCCATGCAGAGCAGTCCAACCTCTCCGTCTTCCTCCAGCTGATGCCTCTCCTCCTCATCCTGTTGCTCTCTCTGGCGTCGTCCCTTCTATCCTCCGACCCAACGTACTCGCTCTCACCCACCAGGTTAATTGTGCTATTGCTTTTGTACAAGTTCTGTTTTGCTAGGTAGTAAAATGTACAGTAGAACCTTTTTCCTAGCACATTGATTTTAATTTTATGTGCACCATTGTTTCAGAGGATATTTTGACAGTACAATAGTAAATATGTAGTAGAATAAACATATACAAGAAAAAAACTTTCCAACTCTATAGAAGAAATTTTAAAGATATTTTTATGAATGAATGCAAAATTTCTCTTCAACATGTTGCACAGACTAGTTCAGTTCATGAACGCGACTGTGAGCATAATTCTCGTGAAACTTGACTTCTGTGAACACGTTTCACATCAAACACTGTACAAATTGAAGGAAAATATAATTTCATTTGTGTAGAAATATTTGGTGTAGTGCACATGGCAGATATCAAAAGCAACATTTAATGAGTTCTATGTACAGTATTACATTGATGTGTAGATTATAATCATCATTAATACCCCATTTCCCTTTCTAGTGATAGGGGTAGAAAAAGGAAGCAGAAATACAGAAAGTAATGACAGAGTAACCAGTGAAATGGGCCATACACACAAATCACTCCCCCTTTTAAGCCACAAAATTTCTCAGCTTCCCCCCACAAGGTACATCTCGGTCTCGTATAGAACGTCCAATAGGTCGATAGAAGACGTCGTTTTATGAGAAATCGTTCTATGTGATACACGTAACCTATGGGGAAAATTACAATTGGTTGATCAATCACCAAAATTGTCCCTGAAATTACCATAAAATACTTTTCAAGGTTTTTCTTGCCTTAATCCTACTGTACAGGGATGTATGTAAAATGCATATTACAATTCGTATGAAGGTTTTCGCAGGTGACTCGTGTGACTGAGATGAGTTGGTGACATCCGTGGTGGTGGAGGTGGTAGGGGGGAGATGGCGTGTGATCATCGTTTGTTTTCTTTTATTAACCATACGCTGGTGTTTCCTTCTCCTTTCTCTTTCCGAGAAATAACTTCCTTCTTTATATCGAAGGATATGGCCTTCCGTTTTGTAAATGCACGACCTGGCATGACTGAGCGTTGAAGCTGGTGGTTAACTCGTCGGCCTAATCACTAAAATCGAGCGAGTCACACACGAAATTTCCCTAACTTCAACTTTAGAATTTACCTTTATGCCTAAATAATTCCCTGTTTACTCTTGAACATTGACGGTCTTTTTGGTATTTCTTCTGATAAGACTTTCCTTGTTTACTTTTGAACAATCTTTATATAATTTCCCTGTGTGGATTTCAAAATTCCCTAAAACAGAGAAATTTCCTTGCACCTGGCAACACTGGGTAGGGGGAAGGAGCGGGAACACACTCACTCACACTGTGCAGACGCCAGTGATATAATTTCCGGACACGTTCTGTATGATTTAGCTCGTTTTGTATAAGAACTCCTCGGATTTGGTTCACTTATTTTCGTCACCCGTTCTATATGGATGTAATCATTTTGTAAAATAATTTTAAGCTAATATTTTGGTCGCTCGTTCTATATGAGACCGAGGTGTACTTGCATCCACGACGTATGTCCCCTCACTTAGCCTTGGTAAAAGGAGCCATTCTCATCACTAGGTAGGTGATGTGCACATACAGCCCATAAAGAACACACAACAATCCCTCATCACAGACAATAATTTTTGCTGTATTTTATGGCTCATAAGGTACTCTGGTTAGTAAGGCACACCCTGATCTAACATCAACCTCACTAATTTCGCCACAAGCCAAAAATGTCGAAGATAAAAAATTCGTAGTCGGTAGTACAAGTACAGTTGAGCAACCACTTCACTTTCTCGTGAAACTTAAATCCCTTACCTATATCCCTTACCAATCCTTTCTGCTCGATGCGCATTGAGTGCTGAGCAGGAAGATAATATTTTTTTTTACCAAAAAATGGCAAAATTATTAAGGGTACTTTAATTTTTGCCGGCGAAATTTTTTAGCCCCTGTAAATTTTTTGCCACGCCCATTAAAATGTCATTTATGGCGAATTTCTATCACTAATTTTGGTTTCCACACATTTTAATGCTGTGAAATTGAGAGAGCATTACAATTTTCGCCAGTTTGTGTTATTGTGTCGTCGTCGTTGTCATTTTATGTTAGACCAATGTAGTACCACGCGAATACGGTCACTCTGCAGTTGAGGTGAGTGAATAATAGACATATTTCTTGTACATTTCTTTTCATTTTGGCATTGCTACAGTATATATATAGAAAATATAGATACATATGATTAATTTTCCCCGTAGCCACACCCCTTTGAGGGAAATTCCCAAAGGGAGGGAGGTGTCAAAGCTATTGACAGTGATAGACATTTCCACTACCATTGCCTACCAATACATAAATTCTTCATAGTATAATAAAATAAGATCCTTCTGTGGAACAAAAATATTAGCCCATCTTCTCGTAATATAGGCTGCCTATGGTTACAAAATAGTTTTTTATCACATAGACATCAAATATGCATATTATGTAATATCAATTATCATCAATGACAATCTATTAAGATTAAGCTATACCTTACAATATTAGATTACTTAAAGAAATAAACAGGTACTTCATCACCAGGTTATTGCGAAAATTGAGCATATGCAATACTTAGAAAAATAAACAGGTACTTCACTAGATTACTGTGAAATTGAGCACATGTAATTTATATACTTATAAAGATAAACAGATACTTCTTCACTTGGCTGTTGCAAAATTGATCACAAATTATACCACATTTGTGGACTAAATATGTAAATTATAAGACACAGGTATCACAGTAGTACTCATCCTTATAGTCAAATCCCACAGGAAGACACCTTAGGCATGTCCAGTGAGGACATCCTCGAGTTTCACACCCCACCCATTTTGTCTGGAGAATTGTTCTCTCACTCTCCCATTCTCTCCCACACCCAGTGCAGTTTTGATCCTCAAGCTCCTCAGGATCATCTGGATCTGAATCTGAGGACATGGGTCATTGTTTCCCTCTCCTGGTGCTCTTCCCACACCCCTTCCCCTTTCCTTTTCCCTTTGACCCAGCAGATTTCTTGCGTTTAGCTTCCTTTTTCTGTATTTCTTCCTGTTGTTTTGCCAGATCTTGTTGTACACTCTCGGCAGTCATGACTCTGGCTTTTGACTGAATTCTCAATGGTATCTTACAACCCTTAGGAATTTCCTCTTGAGGAGGGAAGAGAACTTTTGATGTTTCCATAGAAATGATACCACTCGTGAACAAAGGATTACTCACTGGGAGATTTTCCAAAAAACTCTGAACAGGTGTCTATGTCTGTAATGGAGAGTGTACATCAAGATCAGGGAGGGTCTCATGAGTGGTATTTAAGACAACTGTGACAGATGAGGGTGTGGGGGAAGGTGGAACCAAGTTACCTGATGGTCCTGGTACAACGTCATGGACATCAAGGGGAGGGTTGTTTGTTTGTGTGGAAAGTTTTACCTGAGGGACAGGTACACTCTCCCAAAAAAGTATCGGCATTAAAACGAATGAACGAAAACGACGATAAAGTAGCATCATGGTACATTGCTTTGAAACCTTATAGATAGTGGTATTCCTGCCGATCAGTTGCCAATTATGCATATTCGTATTGCTTCATCAGTCAGAGAAACTATAGTGGATGCAAATACAAACATATTCGCATTCCTTTACCTATTAGAGAAATTTCAAATATTATCGTAAGATTTGCCCCTTTCTAATGCTGAAAACCCAGCTAATCCTCACTGCAGTTGCCGAATGGTATATAACGTTATCTTTCCTTTTATTTATTTCATTTTATTTTTACTTTTTTTATATACCTCTACCTCGGGACAGGAGGCCGTCAGTCGTGGCCTGAGACTGAGGCCCCGAGATTATTGAGTGAAGCTTTGAGGTATTGGTTGCCTCACATGTTTGTTTATACACGTCACTTTCTGGAGAGGGCAATGCCTGTTTGTATTACTTTACAAAACCTTATTTAGAAGTACGAGAAGAAAAAGCATAAGCCTACTTAGTCCTACCCTATGCTATAACTGCATTATATTTAAGACAAAATACTACAGTTACAGCGAATCTACTCAAAGATTCCTTTTTGGTTAAAATCCGATTTGGTAACTTTATTCTCTGGGTTATCATTCTCATTATATTCAATAATTCAGTAAATTCCCCCTCCCCCAAAACCATCAATCATTAAAATCACATAATGTATATCTATAAAATGAATTCACTACCCTTACTCCAATACTTGCCTAATGCATGAATTATGTATGCTAGAGGATTTCACGTTAGTACAGAAATGAGAGTCAACTCATTGCCAGCAGGAATACCAACCCCACAGTACAGTCATACAGGTAGCTTCGATCTTTTCTCAGCAGGATCTAGCCAGCAATGCCGATAGTTTTTTGGGAGAGTGTACATTAGGGACATCTTGGGGAGGGTCGTCTGTCTGTGTGGAAGATGTCACATGAGGGACAGGTACATTAGGGACTCCTTGGGGAGGGTCGTCTGTCTGTTTGGAAGGTGTCACATGAGGAATAGGTACAGTCGGCAAAAAAAGTTTCGTTACCACCCCTACGTTAATTTTAACATCGATAAGCGCGGCAGGGTTGGTACTCCGCCGTCTGAGCAGCTGTGCCTCGCGGGCCGTGGCAATGACAACTTAGCACAAGGCATTCCCTTTCTTTTTATATCAAAAGTTTAACTGATTTTAAATTAAATTTTGAGTGTTCAAGAACTATTACTATTTAACTATTCATCATTAAACATAAAGAAATACGTTTGAGTATTTTAGAACAAGAATAACCTTGAAATACTCAGAAAAAGTAGACTGGGTAAAAGTACGTCATTCCTACTTGCCTGCCCAGAATATGCATGTGGCGAAATTGATAAATGACCCATTAATTTTGCCACTTATTTTGCCATATTCTGTGATTCGGCATCAATAATTTTGCCAGATATAAATACTCATATAAAACAAATTTACGCAAGCGATATCGTCAGAAAAGAGAAAGAACGTATACTCACACCCCCTGGCTGCCAGATGTGAACTAAATGGTTAGGTGTGCTATCGAGTATCTATGAGAAATTTGCCGTCGCCCGAAATTACTGGAGGGAGTGCTCGGCTGTCGCCCGCCATCTTTAAAAGTGACGATCTCCATTTTTCTTGGTATTATATTATTTTTGTCTACTTAAACCTTTTCAATGTCAGTTTAATGAATATATGATATAATTTGATCTTTCAGGAACATGATGGGTTGGTGGCTACGTGTTCTAATGCTATATGCTAGATATTGACGATAATACACCACTACTTATCACTCCCAATGTGGCGGAAATACTGAGGTTGATGTTAGTATACATTGTTCATGGGAAAAGCTGTTTTGAGAGTTTGGAGGCCCACCGCAGCTACTGCAGCAATGTGCACACTTTTATTAAATAAACAGAGCCCACTTGCACCACTATTTACTATTATTGTTGTTGCCTTATAAGACTGTGATGTGTATGTACTACTACTACTACTACTACCTGTGAAATCAGGAGGGTATTTCCCGGTACTGTAATTGTATCACAGCATTAAGGAAATTAAGATATTTTATTTTCAAGCCATATGAGCTTTGAAAATTCAGTCGGGGCGATGTGAAATTATTCATGATAGCAAACTACAGCTACTCGCAAAACACAGTACCCAACGCTTGGAAACACGGAAACATTATCACTATCCCCAAACCCAACAAAGACTCCACACTACCCTCATCACACCATCCCATCACCCTCCTTTGCACACCCTCCAAAGTTACTGAGCGCTTCATCATCAGCTTAATCACACCTCACATTTCCCTAGCATCCTCACAATATGTTTTCAGACCACTACACTCAACACTCTCCTCACAGACCTCACACAAAGAATTTATGATGGCATCAACTCAGATAGACCCCCACACAGAACACTCCTAGTTACACTGGACAATAGTAAAGCATTTGATGCCATCCCCCGCCACAACCTTACAAACAAAATATACAACACAAACATGCACAATAATACATAAAGATGGCTGGCCAGATTCTTGGGAGGAAGAGTAACCCATGTTACATTTGCTGGTCAGTCATCTAACATTAAAAGTTTCACCAATGGTGTCCCCAAGGCTCTGTACTGTCACTGATTAGCTAAGGTGGCTAAGTCTCAAGTCTCTACATCCCATAGGAGGGTATGATTGGACAATTTTGTACGTTACCATTATAATGCCCCGTAAATCTACATTATACATTCCATAACAGGATTCAAGTGTTCTGTTATCAGCCAAGTTATTGAATTAAAAGGAACTGAACTTTTTTATAACACATTAAATGTATGGCAGTAATAAAACTAAATTAAGTCAATTCCTTGCTTTTACTGTATGACAAAGAAAATTGTTTGTTAATAATTTTGAGCCAACCAAGCAATATGGTACCTTCCTGTTCACTGTTGTATTGATGATTTTAGTAGGTAACCTAGAGTTACCCTTGCCCACCCACACACATAGTGCATGATATCTGAGTGCCACCCACACCCATAATACAGGATATCTGAGTGTTAGGTAGTGCCATCAGATCTGAGAGAGTTTAGATATAAGTAACATTTCAGTCAATAAAAATCAGTAATGTAAGAGCCATTTCACTTGAGTGACTGGTTTGGCACTTGTTTAGTTGATCTCGTGCAGTTAGAAACGAATATTAAGTCTCCTTCCACCAGAGACTACTACAGTGTTAATTGCTTACCTAGTCGTGAAGAGGTTTTACACTTTTCTACCACTCTAAAAGTCTCATGCTGGAACGGTGGATGGACTTTGCTAGAATGATAGAAAAACAGACAAATACTACACCACAAGTAAAGAGATAACACCTAACCTTTGTATAGAGTGGATGTGACCATTGCTTCTGACATCACTCAGTTTGAGGACCTTTGATGGCAACTAAAAAACTTTATAATTAAAGCTCAATTTACATATCCCGGCTGTGGTGCTAAATGGTTAGAGCAAAGTACTTAAAATTATGGAACATATATTGATATTCTTTGCATTGTTGGAATTTCTTGTTTTTTGCAAATAAATACTGTTCTCTTTTTACATGTTTTATTTCCTTTTTGTTAATTCATTGCTAAAAACTCCATGCAATGAATGATATTAAAATAAAGTATTTAAGTTTCTGAAAACAAGAACTTCCACTTTAATTACCTGTTACCAGTAATAAATCCTGCACTAATAAGAGCATTGAACAGTTAACATTACTCATATTGAACAAAACTAAATTGTGTTAGATCGAGGCATTCCAGGCCAGATGGGTGACGACACAAGTTTTAGTTCAAAATTATTTGCTTTCAAAGGTTTTGATCTCGGCAACAAATGATATCTTTCTTACATTTTAGGACAGTTAGCCTGCATGTGATATAGGTTTATGGCATATTTGATTCTTGTCAATGCTTGTAAATTTATACTTCATTCTCTCAGTCACTCCACACTCTACACCAGTTGCCTTCTCACCGAGACTATACCTCTCATACACTTTTTCAATTTAAACTCCAAAATTTTCTCCATCCTCTGATTCACAGAAACTATCTTACACCCAGTCACAGTAGGCACTGTAGGATGTGAATGTAGCGAAGATATGTAAAGATTAGGTTTGTAAGGAGTTGTAAGGATTTTCATGGATGTGTTCCAAGTTTGCTACCATATGATCAGGTGGCATGTATACTTTGAGAAATAAATGGGGAGAAAGCATGGAAAACATATGAACAAATGATATAAGGAGTACAGTACAGTACTGTATTATTTTTGTGCACCCATCTGTTGTAGGAACCTAATATAGTGTTGAGGCAACAGGTATTGTCACGTAAATTGGCACCCAACTTAAGGGGCAACGGCCACGCACATTCTCACTAAAATATATAACAACAGTGTATCAATCAACATGTCAACTGTTATGCAGTTGAAAGAATAAGCCATGGAGTTGGGCTACACTGAGCCGGAGGATATCCGAGCTTACATGAAAGGAAGACAAGAGGAAGAGAGGAGGGAACGAGCAGCCCAGCATGAAGCTGAGAAGAAGCCCTACTTCATGAGCTGAAATAGATTAATGCTGAGAAGAAAGTGCTAGAGATGAAACTCTCCTTGGCTCAATTATTGGACAGCCAACCTCCTCCTGAGTCAGCCGTTCCCACGTCACATCAGATAAAACTTGCCAAATACGAAGAGGGGCAAGAAATCGAGCCATTTATAGAAAGGTTCGAGATGGTGGCAGACACATACTGTTTAGAAGCTGTGAAGAGGCTAGAGTTATGAACCTCTTTGATGGAAAGCCACTCGGCATTATCCATTGCCTCGACACTTCAATCAGAACATATTAGGGCATGAAGAAGACACTGATGAATGCCTATGGTCTGGCTGTTGATGAGACCCGCAGCCAGTTACAGCAAGCGATGCTTCAAGAAAAGGAGACAGTCCAATTCCATGCCTGTCTCTCCAGTTATCTCCAGCAGTGGCTTGATAAGGATGAGACACTTGAGACTGTGGAAGGTCTCTGGGATTTGATGCTGAGAACTCAACTAGAGAGGCAATATCCTGCTGATTTCCTGGCACAGCTCAAGACACACAAGGTCAAGACTGTCCAGCAGATGATTGAGATGGGTAATGCTCACTTTGCAGTATATGGTTATCACACCAGGAAACGGGAGACACCTCAACAACTGGATCAACCTCGACGGCAGCAACAGCATCAGCAGCCGTCACAGTCCTGGCAAGGTGGTGGATGGAGGAAGAAAATTTATCCGCGTCAACAGCAGGTTGCTGCTGCAGTGTAGCAGGTTGAGACAATATCTGAAAAAGTTTTCTGCCACTGCAGTACAGCAGATTGATGCAACACCAGCTTCAAACTCAGAAGAGAATGAGAGTTGCACTTCTCCAACAGCTACATCCAGACACAGAACATGGATAGCTGCCACAGCGAAGGTCAACACTAGTACTGCTGGGTTTCACATGAGACACGGTTCAGTGGATGGAGTACCAGTCACAGTGTTGAGAGACAATAAATCAACAGGTTGCTGTGTACGAAAATCACTTGTTCATTTCAACAGTTATACAGGGGAACGCATGTCTGTCAATTTTATGATTGATGGCACCCGAAAGTCATTTCCACTGGCCAAGATTACAGTGGATAGTCCCTTCTTCGTAGGACGTGTAACTGCAGCAATGATATAGAACCCAGCCTCTGATCTGGTAATTGGAAATGTAAATGGAATGCGCAATGCTTAAGAGACTGTTCCATTTTGAGAGAATTACAGCTTCAAGCTCTGTCTCCACTTTCATTTTGAGAAAATTACAGCCTCGATCTTTTTCTCCAGGTGAATCGATATCTCTTGTATTATTATAATAAATATTAGTGAGATAGGGAGTATTATTCTTGTGTGACCATCATTTGCAGGAACCTAATTAATAAAGTGTTGAGGCAACGGGTATTCACCTAGTTCCTCACATATGGGTTAAATAGTCCTAGCTATGGGTTAACTAGTTCCCTTACAGTCTTGACCAAATATTGTTATATCATTCATCTGTGATAAACCATTGAATATAGGATAGTAAAACTCATATCTTAAATGTATGAATGTACGGTAACAATTTGCCTTGGCTGGCACCTTTGAGGTAAGGTACCAGAGGGAGTAAGTCATCAGAGCCATAAGGAGATACAGGGCATAGATCATTTAATATTTCCACTCCTTCAGAATACCTGAATACCTGTAATGTATTATTAATCAGAAGTATTGATAACTACTTTCATCAGTAATGTCGGAATTCTGATAACTGTTTTATCCCACTGACAGCAAGTACAGTGTTCAGCGGTCCACTTCCAATCTTGGGGTGTCCTACTATGTGAAACAGGATTTCGCCACAGACTACCAGGGCAGCATCCGACGGTTAGAGCAACATGTGGAGGAAGATTATGTGTCCACGCTTAGGAATGCCTGTTTTAAGGAGAAAAATTATAGTATGTATTTTCCTGTAATTGGTATTTTTCTTTTCCAATTTGGAAACTTTATTCATTGCATTTTTTTCTCCAATAAACAATGATCAAAATAACATAAACTTGTGTTAAACCTTACTTTAGAAGTAGGTAGATATAATTGTGGATGACTAGGCATTTGTCACTTTCCAACATCCAAGAGTGTGACCATCTATGAATTGTGTTTCGTACAATCCCAATTTGAAGCTGTTAAAAGAATCCAGACATATACTGTTGTGCCTTATATAGCATGAAGATATGAGAGAGAAAGTTGAATTTTGTAGACTTATTATTATTATAATTATTTTGCAGAGGAGAATATGATATGGAGAGCCCGTTCCTTTGGTGATGCGCAGATGTTTAAGAGAGCCCAGGAGTTGCGCACACCCTCCTGTGATTCGCTGCAAAGTCTCTACAGTTAAGGTGTAGTCCATGAGTAGGCCACTTGATCCCACCATGTTCATTACACCCCAGTCTTGCTTATATGACTGTCCTTGATGCCCTCACGTGAATTTATACCCTACCATTCACTCTTTTACTTTCATCTTTTATCTTCCCCTTGTATATTATTGTATTATCCCACACACTTCCAGTTCTCTCCAGATTTTTATCTTCAGACAGACACACCCTTTCCCTCAAACACACACGCTCCCTCCAACATTTTCACCCTCACACCCTCAGACACACATTATCAATCTCACACTTTCAAGCTAACACTTCAAAGCACACAGATCCTCTCACATTATCTCCCTCACTCCCTAACATATACTTCTTTAACCACATTCCCATCTTCACATAGAACACTAATTCTTTCCCACTGCCACCCCTTGTGAGCTGAGATTTGAAATAGTAATTGCTTGAACTTTGTTAGCTACTGGTACTCAGTTTTGTTGAAGGCCAATGAGATGGCCCCTTTTGGATGAAAAACTTAGACTAACATTTTTTGCATATAAAAAAAATATATCCAATTAAAGACTTCTAATACATACCATAGCTTCAGTTGCATTTTGCTCTCAGCTTCAAAGACTTCATTATGTGTGGTTGACTCTTCTTACATGATACATATACCTCACTCAGTTTTGCCACCTTTTTCCTTATCAGGATTACCAGATGATGGGCTTTACCTCACATTTGTATAATTTTCCTGGTTAAGAAAGACATTTATACTACTGTGCTGACCTAAGGTAAAACCTATATTAAGTGTTACAAATATATTTATTGTTATAAAATTATAATTATTATTATACTGTAATTCAATAATATTGATCTAATCATCCTTATTTCTCCTTTTCTGCTTTACTTCGTCCATTATCACAGTATATGTAGGTTTACAGAATTTTCTGGGTACAGACACATATGTCCTTTAGGCTGAATTTACACTGTCAGTTCCAAGTAAAAGTGAAGGAAACACTCGCCATTCTATATTTATGTAGGCCTACCACTCTGTTAGCAATAGCCATGAGGTTGGAAGCAAAGTAGTACAATCATGGTGGTCAGGCACAAAAATCAACAATGAACAGCTACAATTTATGTATATTGGTTGCTTGGTTAATGAAAATAATGACAGACAAGACAGTAGGCAGAATGGGTGAAGTTAAAGTTAATGAACAGGTAGTGTCTTCGAGATGTGGCAGATATCCACATTCATACTATACCAGGAATCTCACACATGTCACTACCTGGGAGGGATTGGTGGTGGACTGATTTTGTCTACATGATCCTTGTCTGAGCATGGTTCTGGTAAAATGCCTCAGAATTATGCTCAGACACTGATAATTTATATGCAGCCTTAAAGGCCATCGTACTCTTGAATATTATGAACCTTTAACAGATCTAAATTTGAAGCCATACCTGGTTGAGCATTGAATATCCTTCAGGGATTTACCACATCTTATTACTATCTGATAGGGTTGTTTCATTAATGAAGATGTTCTACCTATTATGGTTTTGTATTTAGACTTTACTGGTCTGTTTTGAACTGTTTGTTGGGGTAGTATCCATATGTACTGTTAATAGATGGTCCTTTTTCTTCTGCTTGTTGCCTCTAGTTTTTCAGTGTCATCATACAGTATGTAAGGTAGCTTAAGGAGGATGAAATTTTGTTGGAATATTTCAGACACCTGATTCCTACTCCTACACCTTGTGGCAGAATTTTAAAAGACAACTGCAATATATGATTTTTGTTTGGTGCCAGAGTTTGGAGGAACCAGCAGCTGCTAAGTTGTCCACAAAGATTTATCCCACGGAAGATACTGTACTGTACTGTATTTCAAAAGTTTACTTTCAGTAGTACCCAGAGGGATCAAGATAACTGAGGATATTCATGATATCTGACGAGCATAAGTGCCTGAAATTATCAGATGAAATAAATTGCTTGTAAATTAAAAACATATTTTGAAACATAGCCTCTAGAAATGACTTTCTTTATACAAAATCTTTTTCAAGTAAACCAGTGCAAGCAAAGCATTATCAATAAAGGCTTCTCTTCAAATTGTGTTTTTAATGAACATACTGCCTGTATAATTCTAGATCACAAGAATTTTTGTACTACATTTTCTTGAGATCAGGTCATATCATCACATTATGCTTTTCGTAATGAGCCATAAAGTCAGCTGTAATGGTGTTTTTATACTCTTGAAAGCCTCTGTTAACTCTTCTTGGGACACTAGGTATCACTTTCTTATATTATTACATATTTTTTAGTCATTAAGTTATCCATTCCTATTTTTAGATAAGGAAATATCTGTTCATAATCTTACTGTACTACTCTGGCTATCTTTTTCCCCATGCTCTTTGGTATTTACATGCCCATGAGAGTTCATTTTGCTTTTCTACACTGGCTATGTAAGCCACTATGTCTATGTATACAGTGCTGTTTGCTCGATGTGCATTGCTGGAATTATGAATGTAATTATTTTGTTATCAAGCCTGGCAAAATATGATATGTGTACAGTACTCTTGTACTGTAAAGTAATAGAGTAGGCTTTATAATATTAAGATAATGAGTTATTGAACCAGAAAAGTTATGAGAGAAGTAATGCTGCAGGTAGTGATACCTCTGTGATAATCTTCAAACCACTCTCACCCTACCATACCAAATAAGAAGCTGATATGTTGTGTTCAGTATGTAAAATTTTATTTATTAACATCCTTATTAACATACAGTGTATAGTAAAATGAGTCAGACTCAGTTGGTCATTTTCATCTATACTACAGGGCTGTACATAGTAACACTGTAAAATATTGTGATCTTAATTAGGTAAATATTTATAAAACAAGTACAGGCTACTGATTCCCACAGAAGAGCCCACCTAAACTGAGACAGTCTGTTTCTTGGCACATTTTGAATTAATAAGAAGACCTCAGTAATATTTACATGCAGACAAAGCCTGTCATATAAAATCTTATGCTTTGTAAACTTTTGAAGATTATTTTTGTTCTCATTATTAGTGGATATTTGATATAAAAGCAAATCATAATGGATGTGATGTATCCTCTTCCCTTGTGCAGCTTTGATTCAAGTGTTGTACTGTTTATGTCTACATTTGGGACTACAGTATTACAAAATTTATCCAAGAGACACTAACAGTGAACTAATGAAGTTGAAAGAATGGATATAGAAAAAAGCTCATTCACTAAAAGCATTTTACCCACTTTGTCAATATCCATTTTATACCAGTCAGGAGCACAAAGTTAGGATAGTGCTAACTTCCACACTTCACGTCAAGTTGAGCTGGGTTGTGAACAAAACGTGTGGAGAATGGTAATGCCTCCTGTAACCTCAACACTATATCTGTGGCCTAGACAGCCCAATGCTTAGAATTCATATTTATTTCTCTACTCCTTCTTTAAACATACAATGTGTGGGATTATTGACTGCAGAAATTTTGGGATGGGGATGGAAGGGCTTAAATTTATTAAGTTCCACAATAGCAATGGTATGGCTTGAAGAATTAAAAACAGACTGTTGGTAATTCTAAAAATTTTGCAAACTATGAGGCACTTTTACAAACGTTTGAGGCTCTTGAAATTACTGGGAAATTTTTCACTTATACTCTTGACACACTGGGAGTGGGTTGGCTGCCTTCACTCAGGACCCCAACACCCTTCAGTGGTCTATTTTGGGACATGAATGTTGCCTTTGTCTTTGAGTCATGATCAGTGTGCATGGGACTGTACATATCAATGTAAATATAAACATTGTTCCAACTTGAACACCCATTTGATTGTAAATCAGAGTTTGTCAGCAATAGCCATGAACTGGCGAGGTGTAGCTTTTGTTTCGGGCTGTACTTCTATTTGTGAAAGCACTTTGATTCTGAATGCTTAGGTCTTCACTTTCGTGATTTTTTACCACCATTTTTAATCCTTCACCTTCACTTAAGGGGGATGAGACATTGCTGGAATTTGAAAGCCATTGAATCCTCCAAAATGTACAATACAGTAATATTCAGTATCTAAAAATGCACTATCTACAGTATAGGTAGTCAGTTCTATGGCACACTTTGGAATAATTTGTGACCTGCAGTTTTCTGATAGTACTTTACCCCTTATATGATGGCTTACAAAATACAAAATAAAGAGGTGTAGAACTAGATACAGTAAGTACACATGCTCTATAATAAACATAGCTAGTTTTTAATAAGAACTCACTGTAGGCGTAATGGGCAGGTAGTCATCAGTCACAAATAAGACCAACTTGAGTGAAAGTGTTGGGTATTCAGATGTAATAAAGTGGCCATCCAAGTTTGAATATCATATGAGTTGACAATTTCATAGTTGAACGGTATATGCATTACATATACTGTTCTGTACTGTACTTTAATTAATCTTGTGTATATCTCCAAAGGAATAGTGTATAGTAGTCTAGTGGAATGAATAATGAAGCATTATAAGTCTTGTTAGATTCCGATATTGAAAATGTTCAAATTGGCTGATCATATACAGTATTGCAGTAAAAGATTAAGACTGCTGATAAAGGAGACTACTGTATATATGCTGTATTGTTATGTTTTGTATCATTCAAATTACCATACTGTATAGTTTTTATCATCTATAAACTAATATACCTATCAGTTTTGTGTGTAATTGTGTATAAAGATAAATTGTTAAATACAGTTAAGTCTCCCATCCCACTGATTATTTTTACTTTAAAATTACCGTGGGATGCAGAGTATAAAAGCAATGGGAAAATATTTAATAGGTACTAGGACCTTTTACCAAGAGACATTTTACCATAATTTTACATGCCAGTAATTGCTTTATTGAAGAAGGAGGTTAGTAAAACATCATATGATATTAATAACATAAAACAAACCTTGAGAACATTTGGAAAGGTGATTAATATGATGGATAGGGTGATAGTTACCGCCCTCACTCTCCTCTGTTGCCTCAAAGCCGATGAAATAATAGAAAGTGGCATCAAGATTTTATACATCTAGCCGATCTTCATCTTTTTGTTTCTTTATAAAGTAGCGTGTCATAAGGGCTTGATGAGTCATTCACCTTTCTTTTGGCTCATCCACTATGAGGTTAGGTAAAAGTGGTTTCCAACCATGCCTGATACACGCCACTGAAATATCATTCCAGCGTGACGAATATTGAAAAGTTTCCAAAATTCCTTCACAGTCTGAGTACCGGTAGCGAAGGCTGTGTGTGAGGCAGAGGTTGGTGACGAGGCTCGAGGAGAGGGAGGGGGAGAGGTGGTGGGTGAAGTGGTGGGGTTGCCAGATTCTTCAGCTTCACTTTCACTCGTTACAGTAGCTTCAATTTCCTTCTATTCCACTTGTGAATCAGTTTTTCTGTTCATTTTATCATGAAGTTGCTTGTATAATAGAAGTTTCAACCACGATGCGTCAGTACAAACCCGTGAGATGTGTGTGCTTTATTGTGACAAGATTTTGGGTAAACATTAAATGGTATCGTGGGATTGAAATGCGTGAGATGCAAGACTTTACTGTACTTAAGTGGGTTTTTCATTAATCTGTAATGATACTGCATGACAGATATTAAGGTCACATTCATACTGAGGTGAACCAAAACATATGCAACTTACATAAATAATTTTTAAATTGACTACAGTATATGTCCACAACCAATATAAGTGGGTCACTTCTAATTAGCTAATGTATGTCTCCCAACTCCCAGGTTCCAAGCTCTTTCAGTCATGGTACTCCTCATAATACTGTAATAGTTGTTGACATTAACTGTTCACAACAATTGAAATTGGACTGAAAATTGATTATCGCTTCTTTCCAGTGCTTTTTAGAAATGTACGAAGCTCCAGCAAGATTAGGTCATATGTTAAATGAACAACATATCTGGTGATACTACATTGATAATGCCAAGTTTGATTTATATCAAATTCCCACAGTAGACAAAAAGTTTTATTCCAACAGTTTCAATGACCACTATCACCCTCTTCAGGAAAGTACAAGGAAAAGGCTATTAGAAATTCAGGCAACTTTGCTACGAGGTGCTTCTCATTAGCTTGCATGCAATCATGACACTGGTAAAAAGAGAAATACCTAGCAGTCTAATTACATTAAATCAGCCATGAATTGGTTTGATTTCATCTCCCATGGGGACTTGGCATAGCTCTGGACTATACTGAAATGGAAGAGGAGAAAGCTTCAACTTTTGTGTCGTCCATCAATTAAGAATCAAACTCAAATACCCCTAGGTTTTAAGAGTTTTGGTTAATTTTAATATGAAAAAATGCATGGGAAATGTTTTTAAGTCTGTCCCAGAAAAAATATCATACTCGGTATGATGAAAAAAGTTCAGTAAGAGTAATTTTTTAATCAAATTCATAACGTCCAAGATGTGTTATATACTTGTCTGCGGTGGTGAGCTTTCATATTTATTTATTTATTGATGACAGTAATGTTGCCAGTTATGGATACTTTTTTATATCTGATATACTGTACAGTACAGTACCTTAAGACTTCTGATCTCACCACCTCCATCCTGTCAGTTTTCCAATGGTAGTATGCACAAATGCTGCAATGGCCCATTGCTCAGTGCTACAAGCTATGAAGCAGTCTTCCCATAATGTTGGGTTCTAATCCTGGCAGGCAGATGAGATGGTGCATGTCAATCCAGCTCTTCATCCACCTTCACTGAGTTGATTGGTACAACACGAACTGTACTGGGAGCAGAGGTTCCAAGACTGGGATACATGTACCTCCACAGGCATATGACAGGAATTTTTAAAGGGTATGCAGCTGACTTCCAGAATTTACATACAAGACAATGAAAATTTCATTCAAAGTTTGAGAACCAGTGACCTAGAATAACACCTGAAGGAGGAAACTAGTAACAATTTCTTCTGTTTTTTTATCAGTTTCCATACAGTAGCAAGTTCTAATTAAAGCAGAGGGGTCTTGTAGTAGGATATAAAAGATGTATAAAGGTGTCAGGGAACTCAAGATCACATTTCTACACGCATGACACTACAGTACATTGCTGTATTGTATAAAAAAAAAAAATTCACTAACTACTGTATAACTTTAAACACCAAAACTTGAGCTTTGTTTATAAAGACCATTAGCACTACAGCACTTTTCACTTTTTATATATAAGGCTGTAGCATACTAAGGGGAGGGTAGCATCATCTGCTTAAAAAGTCACACAAATTTGAACATTCGTTGTCTTATATGATTGTGACAAAAGTGCAATATTTTAGGTCCATTTCACATGAACTTATTTTGTTGTGTGGTTTTCATGCACTTATTTTGAAAAAGTATGGAATGTACTACATTCAGTAATTGAAAGCTAATCGATGTCAAATTAAGATTAATTTTGTAATCGCAGTTCAATAAAGATTTCTTTAGGATATCTGTGATACTGTATTCCTGCAATTTTATTAGTTTTTATATAACAAATTGTTATGATACAGTTATCATTTTTAGTTTTTCAGTATTTTTATATGCCTTAAGTTTAATGTTGGCCATCACACTAGTACAGTACCTTTACCCCAGCACTCCCTTTTACTTAACCTTTTCTGCTGTTGTTATGTAATGAGTTGCATATGCAATTGCTCTGTTCAATACTAGGTACTGTATAATATGAGCAGCTGGGGCAGCAACAACAAGAGGAAGTAGTTTGGTACTTTTGTGTCAGTTGCTCACAGCAAAGTTCACATTAAAAAAAAATATGTTTTATAAATCTGGTGGACAAGAAAAAATATTTACTATTTCTGAATACTGTACTATAATGTAAATATTTACTGTTGAATTTAGTTTTATAGGAATATGGAACATACACTGCTACTGAACTATAAAGTATGTTGTACGGTATTATTATATGTAATGCTATTTTGTTTGGTTAGTCGGCTTACTTGTACAGTAGCGTTCATACGGAATCAGTTGTATACATGTTTGTTACTGAACTTATTGTTAGACAGGTATTCTGTTACAGAGCAGCTTTATGCTCTTTTGGAAATACTGTACACTAACTGATGCCTTGGATTGATTCCTTATATAAGGTGATCTATGGTCAGTTTTGACGATAAGTTTATATGTTGTACAGACTTCGGCACTCATGATTTTCAAAGTTACATACAGTTTAATGAATACTTTTGAGTTATTAAATGAATATCACTTCTTAATAATAATATCTGCACATGGTAGGCATTCTGTAATTTTTTTGTACATAAGATGACTATTATATTATACAAATGTAATACAGTATTGGAACTTTTCTGGCAGTTGCAGATGATGACGACTTACTGCATAACAGTACTGATTATAAAACCAAGAGGAATGTTATTAGGCAGCTATTTTTTATTGTATATGAAACCTGGTCTTTGTCATTTAAATATCACAGTCAAGTACAAGTGTTGGTATCATGTTCAGGGTCATTCCAACGCTTTAAGGGATATACAGTAGTTGACAAAATTAATTTTCCATTACAGTACTTTATATTTCCATAGCTGCAAGGTGGGACTACATAACTATGTTCGAAATGTTTCATGTTACTGTATTAGTGTCCAGTTATAAAGCTCAGACCACTTTCTGTGTTTTGGATACAATGTACAGTAGTATCAAAGTACTGTAAAGTATTCAAAAGAAGTAATTAATTCCTAAATCCTGTTTGGCAGTTTGATTCACTTTGTTGCACCGTGCCTTTGTCATGCTATAAAAATTGTAGTTCAGTGAGTTGGATCATTGGTTAGTATTTACATTTTATAAATCAAATACTGTATACAGTAAAATAACAGTAATAGTAAAGTCATTATCTGCAGTAGATAGTTATCTTGCACTATATGTAGGATGTTGTGGCATGTAAAAAGAAAATATGTACTGTAATTTGAAAGAGTAATATGTACTGTATGCTTACAGATATGTAATGTGTATGTTCAATATGCTCATCTAAAAGTGTATGTAATTTTGCTGACACTCCTCTTTAAGAAGTTGAAATCAGTGCCATGAGCATTTATGTTTTCATGTTACAGAAGGGTTGATACATACAGGATAGTATATACAATCTCATATGTAGATGTTACAGCACAGGACAGATAACCTGGTAACATACAGTAGTTCATTTATCATTTTAGGCACTGGGTTGATGCAGTGGTAGCCTTATACCCAGTTGGCACGAGTTTGAGGCTCAGCATTGTATAAACACCTGGTTAGGAAGAATTGTACCCATTTTTAACCTTAGTATTGGCTACATGAACTACTTTTTAATTCAAATGAAGCTCCTTTCCATTTAATTTATCATTTAACATGCAAGGTTATGAAAACCCATGTGTCTCACTTTATTCACCTATAATTAAAACTGTTCTATAGCTTAAATGTTGAATATATTATATGCTCTGAACTTACCTATTCTAGTAGTGATTGCCCTGGGTTTATGTGGTGATACTGAGATAAGGAAATCGTGACTGGATGCCAAAGTTGAGTTGCTAGATTGTTTTTCTATATGGAATCTTTTGATGGTGAAGCGAGTAGTTGTCTCCATGCTACTGAATGTCAGTTTAATCACTTTACTGTGGTGGATCTATAATTTTTCAGAAGATTTTTTATGTGTCAGAAACATATTTTCTAGTTTTCTAGGTATTATCAACTTTGGGTGCCCGAGTCAGTTAGTGGAAGTATTTATTGCTAAAACCCTTTAATTTCGAGTTCTAATCCAATACTGTAATTATATAGAAAAGACTGTGGTAGAAAGCAACAAAGTCTCAACATTAGCATAGTAATGTAACTGACCTTTAAATTTACAGTGTGAACTGTATTGTACATGATATTTTAAATGTAATTGAGTGTACAGTAAAGAAAACAAGACCCACTCCACAGATCTATTAGAGAAAACAAATAGTTTCAGCTGGTGTCAATAATTGTATCTCATGATGAACTTATTGGAAGTGAAGTGTTATTATTGTGGATAATATGGACATACAAACATAATATAAAAACCATGTTCCTCTTGTGTATATACTATATACTGTAGAGTACAGTAAATTGTTTCAGTTAATATTACTTGGGACTGTTATTGTAAGAAGCATTTTGTACAATTGAGTGCCCAGTACATATTTGTATAGTTGTGTACATTGTCTGAGCTGCTCAGACATGCTTCTGTATCCACCCTTGAAAGTGAAAATTTTAAAAATCACATGCGTGTATATTTTACCCATGTTCATCTATGTAGCAAAGTGCTTTCCTTTACCTATAGTCTCCTTATACACTTGTTATACAGGGGAATAATATACCAGTGGCCAGGCAGGTAGCTTTATTTTGGAGGGACATCCAAAGCTGAAGTTTCTATATAATACCATTAGCAGTAGTGTTGATGCTCTTGGGAGATGTTGATTAGTTAGTGGTACATTGATGTGGTGTGTTGGCGCCAGTGTGAGGTAAAGGTAGCCAGGTAAGCAAAGGTGGCATGACAGAGGCGGCAAGTGAAAGGTGGGTGTTGAATGTGTATGCTGATGTGGCCCCTGAGGCTGGCTGCATCCCTGTAAGCATCCTGGCAGAACGGGCACGGGTATGGCTTCTCACCACTGTGGGTACGTTCATGGGCCCTGGGGAGTAAAATAAAATGGATCAACATGTACTTTACAGTAGCTCCATATGAACTCCTAGGGTTGGTGCAGTAATTGTGTCCTCCTATCTCTATCTCGTGGTCCAGGCTTGAGACCCAAGTCCCTCAACTGCATACAAACCCTGTGGGGAGGGGTAGCACCACCCTCTAACCTTCATTATTATGCTGCTTGGCCTGTGTGGTTTACCTCAGTAGAATGCAATTCTATTTTAAGCTCCATATACTGAAATGTATTTTACGAATAAATAAAAATGTTTGACATTTGCATAAAATACAATTTGCAGCTGCTCTGTTGAAATGTTAATTTTATAATGTATGATCACAATATGCTTGGTTCTTCATGACCTCACCCAAGATCATGGGAGTTTTATTTACCAACTATTACTATCACAAGTAAAGTGTCCTTAAAGTGTGTATTGAAGGTAATGGAGAGATTTAGATGAATGGAAAGAAAGACTAGCTAATACAGCCTTCTTCCAGCTTGAGATAAGAGTAGAGGATATACAGTACAGTATAGGATGACTCAGTTCGTGTACCTTAGCCTATCCTTTCTATTGAAACTAGAGGGACATGAAGAGCAGCGGAATGGCTTCTCTCTGGTGTGCGTGCGAAGATGGATCTGAAGATGGACAAGCTGGTTGAATCTTGAAGGACAACTCCAGCAAGCATATGGTCGTGTTGGTGCATGAAGCCGCTCGTGTCTTGCCAAGGAGGCAGCATCGCGCCACCCAGAGCCACATTGCCCACACCTAAACACATGACAGGCATCACACAAAAGCAGATAATTATGAAGGAAAATAATTGGAGGAGAGACCCCTAACACAGACTCTACCACAGATGAGCGCAGCAGATTCAGGCAAAAAACACCTGAGGGTTCCTGACTCCTGTAAGAAGATTTTGGGCTTTATGCCTATCGACTCATAGTGTTGGTCATTAAGTCAGTCAGTCTTGTTACATCAACACATCTTCCCTCAATCGTCGCTCTTATAGCCGGGGACCGACTTACTGCTAGGTGAACAGAGACATAAGGGGCTAGGAAAATTGTCCAACAATTCCACTGACTCGGGAATCAAACCCGGGATCTCTCGAGCATGATAACCATGACACCATCAGCACCCCAAAACTCCTGTAGACTAATGCTTCCCTCTTTATACCCTGAAAACTCATTTGGTTACCAAAATTTATATAACTACTCGGTGCAAAAAGCTATCTATCTACGGACACGCTTATTTCATACTTACAATAATGTATCATGAAACTTGAGGATGTTCTAAATATTTTGAGAAAAATATTTTTTCAGAATCATACCTGTATTGTGAAGTATCGTGGTTTCTGTTTGTTTTTGAATGTTTCGTGCTTCCTGAACCCGAAGTTCCCTGTGCTTCATTTGTCTCTGTGTGTTGACTTGCAGATGAAAGTGATATCCCAGTCTCATCCTTCCTTTTCACCCTCTCCAGCCCATTCTGTTCCACGTTGGCCCGCCTTCCACCCTCCACATCACAGGTAGGTTTTAAAGGATATACGGTGGACATATGATAAGAACTGGGGGACTGTGTGTGAGAGGAGCCACCGCTTTCCTTCAGGTGTGAGTTACTTGCATCATATGTGGTAAATCTTAGAGACCTTGGGACACCTCCCTCTCTTAGATGTCGAACACAACTTCCCGAGAGAGAATGTGCATTGGTATCAAAATTCAGCGAGTTATTACATTCTCTCCTACTATTATAGTCGTCTTGACGAAAATTATTGTGTTTATACTCATAGCGATTCCTATTATTCCTTAGCTCTTGTTTCCAGTTAGTAAACTGACCGAAGTGCTTGTCACGGCACTGTTGAAGGTTGTCAATGAAGGGTTCCTTAAAAGTGTAACTACTATTCCATCCAGGAGTTGCTCTAGCAGGACACACAGATTGTGTTGGGACATCCATCTGTCTTGTCATATATCTTTGGTCACTATTGTTTGTTGCGAGTGTCATACCGTTTGTAGTTTTGTCATAATACTGAGACATTACGCGATATTTTGCATCACCATAACAATGTTGTTTATGTAATTGTGTGGTGAATTGTGACGGTGTGGAGAGAGGTGAGCAAACCTGAGACGACACAGGGACAACTAGTCTGTCACCATCGTCAGTGCTCTCTGTGGTGTCCAGTGATTCTTCCTTTACCGTAACGAATGTATCTTTATCGTCACAGGAGTCACGTTGGTGATTTTGTTCCCAAGTCAATGTATCAGTCCGATGGGATGTAAGAGTGATATCAATTGATTTTTCCTTCACCCTATCTGTATTCCTATCGTAAACGCAGCTGATTCTTGTTTCTCTACCTGTATCCTCTCTTAACGTTGTTCCATTTTCCCTATCCAACAACCCATTTGCCCCAACTGACATTCCGCTTTCATCTCCAGACACTTTCCTTGCACTTCCCAACATTCTATTTGTCAACACTTCACTTGACTCTCCTAACACTTCCCTTTTCCCTCCCAGTATTGCTCCTTCTGTCGACATTCCATAATATTCTGTCCCTTCCAACTCTCCACCTTTACACGTTTCATCCATTCCACTCCCCTTTCCTTCACTGGAGTTCTCTTCCCTTGTAGTGTGTCTAAAGAAACCATCGCACTCCATTTTCACTTTGCAACTCCACCTCTGATCCTCCCTTTCATTTCCATGAGGACCCAGGAAAATGTTGTTGTTGTTGTTAAATGCACGTGGGGCCGAGGTCGACCTTTCCATCGACTCAACCAGTTGACGGAAACTGAACATTGTGAAAGTGAAAGTTATCTGTATATGCAGTATTTCCAATAACACACCAATCTGTCTTTTAGCCTGTATACGTTCTGGTGATGATTTACGTATTCAACAAACGTCCTCTCTGAAACATTCACTACCCGTCTAGAATTGCATGGCTTCCTCAGATTCTAGCTTTAAATTTTCAACGTTGCCTTTTGTGTGAGTGGATGGGTAGCGGGCTGCTGTGTGAATTCGTGTAGCGGTTTTCAGTTGATCCTTCAGTTTATTGTCCTGCTAATTATTGGGTTGGTTGGTTTGAGAGTTCGTGAGGCTGGTTCCAGTAGATAAGTCGGCTTCCTTTCCTGCTTGCTTTTGGTGAGTGAGTGGGTGGGTGAGAGCGTGTGTGGTGTGAGGTGGTGTAGGACTAGTAAGTTACAGTTAGTTGGAGTGGTGGGTGGGTGGGTGCAGACGGAGAGAAAACCTTCAAGTGATCCTCCCCCTCGATACTTTCACCCCCCCCCCCCACAACACACACGTATCCCCATGTCGACTCACCTTCAATCAATATCCCTTTATCCCATTCCTGTATATTTTTTCATTCCCTGCTTCCCGAATCTCTCATCCTATTTTTTACCCAATTTTCATCCTCAACACCCGACCATTTCCTTTATTTTCTCCAAATCTTCAATATTCTCTCCCTTCCTACCCCTTCCCCACGGCAAGAAGCCATATACCGTGCTTTCCCTCCCTCCTCCTCCACTTCTCCTTTCCCCTAGAGAGAGAGAGAGAAAGAGAGAGAGCATGGCATGTGTATGTAAGCATAGCGAAGCCGTATATAGTGTGTATATATTGCACTACCGCCTTCAACCATACATACATGCTTACATACATACATACATGCATGCAAAAAAAAGGGGCCTTTTTTGCTGTAGCTGGTGTTTTCCTGGTCCAAATGTTATCCAAATGTTTTAGCTTTCACACTTAGTTTTCAGGACACCCATAACGTTATTATGGTTGGTTAGACTTGGGGTGGTATGGGTTGCATATAATCACATTACCGGTAAGTCACTAAGGTAACATTTAGCAATCAACACCATGCAAGCTAGAGTTTATAGTAGACTCCCTTGCATGGGGTTCACGGGGCGTAACGTTGATTATTAATACTTTCACTGCCCTACCCAGCAAACTCGATGATTAAGTCCATGCGTTATGTGAAATCAGTGATGCTTTACATGTCTAAGAAAGCTCTACCAGGATCAGGAACATGACTACACGATTCATGATATTATGGGAATGTGTAACCTAACTATATTACATTTGCATCTCTCGTTGGTTTGCAGTCGACCATATCAAGGAGTGTTCAGGGATTGATACAGTGGTAGCGTTCACTTAACAACATTGGTATGGTTTCCTGATTCGTCACTACACACAAACCGTTTGGGTGTTGGGTGAGGGACGGTGATAAACAAATGCTAGCGAAGAAACGTTGAAAGGAAGGAGGGCGGGAGGGAAACCAGGAGATGGGGAGGAGGGGGCGTGCTTGGGTGATATTTCAAGGTTACTCTTTCCACTTTTACTCCACCCACCACCTTCTCCATTTACTTATCGCCTGCCTCTTTCTTTCCTCCCGTAGTCATCACCACCCGCTTCTCTTCACCTATACCCACTATACCACCACTCTTTCCTCCAATCAGTCACCAGTATACATCTACCACCTGCCTCCCTCCTCCTCACTTCCACCAATCTCCTCCTTACACCTACCACCTGCCTTTCTCCTCCTTCCTTCCACCAATCTCCTTCCTTCATCTACCACCTGCATTCCCTTTTCCTCTCACTACCACCCGTCCCTTCCCATATCCCCACCTACTTCCAATCCCAACTACTTCCTTCCCTCCCCCTATTCACTTCCCTCCCCGTACCCACTCCCCCTCTACCCACTTCACCAAAACCCTATTGAAAACATACTGATGTAGTCTATTTTCTGTCTTAGTTTGCAGATGCAGATTAAGTACTCCCTGACTGCAAATTGTGGCCGAGGAGTCCATCTCAGTAGGATGTAATTGGAGACCTAAAAATGTTTCGGGGACGTTTCACTTAATATTAATATCTCGTTTTTTAACATATATTGTCGTTATATGTTAAAATCTCTTCCCTCACTTCACCAATATATAGGCCTAAGGTAGGGTATAGAGGAACACTGGAAGATAAAAAAAACTCCCTTCCCCAACTGTACATATCAATACGTGTAACGTGAACTCATTGTCGCTCAGTTTGCCTGGGCCCCTTCATGGTCTGGGGCCCCGGGGCACGTGTCCTGTATGACCAGTCCGGTAAACAGGCCCTGTGAGTTCCTTTGGTGGTTTTGTCCTTTCTCCTCTTTTGTCTCACTCCTCATTCTTCACTCTCACCACTACCACCACCTCCAGATCTCGTTCCATCCCCCACTCTTCACCACCACCACCAACCACCACATCCGTCAACTCTCTCACTCTCATCACCACCAACGTTCTCCCTCACTCTTCTCTCTCACATTTCACCAACACCATCTCTACACCCTTCCTCTCCCTCAGTCACAACACACTACCTCTTCTATTACCATCCACAACCCTCCATTCCTCCCAACTGTCTCAGTGTCTCACCCACCATCATTCCTTACTGTCATTAGCCCCGTCCTTTCTACGCATCCCCCACCACCCTCTACCACCCTACCCCTCTACCAGGAGCTGCGAGGCGTGAGTGAGTGTGACAGTCTCCAGATATAACATTATAGTGTTGCAGGAGGCCACTGGGGAGGGAAGGAAACAACAACACGACCGCTGCCTTGATATTTACTCACACTGCATATCACCACATGAGTTTTCTTGGTTATGGTATATTATGCAGTATATACGGTACAGTCTGCCACATACGGAAGGTCTGCCACTGGGAAACTAAAACAAAACAAAAAATCTCCAGGAATACGATGATGATGATGATGATGATTTACATTTATTATTATTATTATGCAGATATAAGGGACTCGAATTACAGGAAGGGGAACTCAACTACCTCAACCTCCCATGGGCGTGAAGGAAAAAAAGCTGAGAGGGTGGCACTGTCTCTCTCTCTCTCTCTCTCTCTCTCTCTCTCTCTCTCTCTCTCTCTCTCTCTCTCTCTCTCTCTCTCTCTCTCTCTCTCTCTCTCTCTCTCTCTCTCAATTCTTCAGCTGTCCTTTTCCCTCTGTTTCATTTGTCCTTTCTGTCCTTCCTCACTCCTTTGCGGTATAGGGTCTTCCAGGCACAGATTGGTTATTTTTATTCTTCTTTAAGTCTCTATCATTTATTCTCGTTCCTTCTCCCTCTATCGTTGTTTTCACTTTCGGTCACAATAATTTGTTTCCCTATTCCTTACACACCTCTTTTTTTTTTTTTTCCCTCCCCTCTCTCTCTTTCAGTTATGTTTCCTTCTACATTTTCTTCATCCCTTCCTTCCTCCTCTCACCCATTCCAACCATTTCTTCACCTTCGTTGTTTTACATATCCACCTCCTCCTTCCCATATTCCCATTAGCCTTGGTCCAGTCCCTTCTATGACTCCCGCTCCTTCCCTCCCCCTCCCATCCCTCTCTGACCTTGTTTACACCCTCCTACTCCTACTCCTTCCCTTCTCCCACCCCTCACCCCCTACTCCAATTCTTGATTCTACTTGTTCGTTCTTTCTCCTCAACACCACCACTCCATCCCTTCCCACTCACTCATTTAGGTGGTCAGTATCCCATCCCTCTCCTCTTCTCTTCTCTCCCATGCACATTATTTATCTCTTTTACACTCATTGGTGGCAATAACGAGAAAGGAAAAGATTAATTACCCGTTGAAAGGAAGAAGGGTATGATGGGGTTTGGTATATATGCAATAATTGGTGAAGGTCGTTTAGCCCCTACAGTTGGCCAAACAATACGAAACTGGAACACCTCGATATTTGTGTAAAAGCCAATGGGGACCAAGCTTAAAATTTAGGCAACGCGATTTCGATTCTAAGCTCCTCGCAAGTACCGGGTACGTACAAAGTTATTGCCAGAAATCTAGTACTGTATAATGAGCAGAGGTAGGCACTGCCATAAAAAGTGTTGATTATCTACCCCACATTCCTGCATATAGTAGTATCAAGGTGTACCAGTTTCATGCCTAGCTAACTGTTCCTTTCAGTGTAATTTATATCTTATGTGATGCTTCTCTCCAAATCTTTTTTATTCGTTTATTTATTTATACAGTATTTTTAAATCAAGAACTTTAACACCAACGTCATCCTCTTCCTATTACCCATTATCACCACCATTTCACTCATCACCACCTACATTTACCTCACTTAGCACCTCCACCACTGACATCCATCTCACCAATTACCTCACTCACTCATCATCATTACCAAAACAATATTCATCTCATCTATCATCCAGTTCTCCCCTCCCCCTATCATAGCCTCCAGTAAACAGTCAAGAAATCCATAGTCCACGCAGGCAATATAAAACAACGGTACTTCTTATTACTCTAACCTTCAACCCCAACAGTCAGTGATGAAGTCTCAGTAAGAGTACGGTACGTGGCTTCATCTGCTGTCCACGTTTTGTATAGTAGCAATCATAAAAAGGCATGTTGTGAAGTTTAATAAATATCTGCCCCTAGGTGTTGGAGTTACGTTGGTGCCAACCTACAAACAAACAGGGGTTTGCAGAAATAGGGATAGTTTGCTTTTTAGGATAATTTACTCAGGTTAATGCCAGTCGATTTTTAATGGCACAAGGGACCTCACTGACCCAGTGGGTGAAGAGTACAGTATTTAACAGAATGGGTGAATAAAATGACACAATATTTATTCACTTATGTCTTATGAGCACTTAACTCCTGAGCAGTGATGTGTAGTCTACGCAAAATATACTGTATATATTATGATTTTGAGGTGACTATACAGGGAACAACGACCTATTAGAATATAGTAACCTGTATAGCAAGTGGATGAATAATTTCGATCAGCAAGGTGATCTCGGGATATGTATTGACTGGCCTACACGCATTGTAGGTTTTATTGATCTTGTACGTCATTGTCAGACCATGAGTGTTTTGGATGACATCATCCATGACGTCACAACTGGGATCACCAGCAGAGGATGCTACAGGTTTTGTTTGCGAAATTTGAGTTATTATTAGTATTTTTCTTCAATGTAAATTATACATTAGTAATACAGATTACAACTCGAAGAACATGTACTAGAGGTACGAGGAATAACCTAAAATTAAATGAGTACAAATGGTTTAATATAGCGCGAGTTGGTATCTGAGGTGGAGATGTTGTTGTCTGGCGGCACCACCACCATCACCACGGACACCACCACCAGTTGTGTATAGAGCCAACATAGGGAAGCACGTGCCAAGGTACACTCTAACCGTTCTCACTCTGACAGTGCAGTGTTTGTCCTTTATTTGCAGATATTGTGGATACGTATACTCTTGCAATAATAGAGGAGCCTTCCAGGACAGCAGGTAAGCAAGCATATGTATAAGATATTTATTATATTTTGTGTTAAGGGGTGAGTTTGCAGCTGCCTCTCCTAACGTTCACTGACAACACGCACACCGTTACTACTACTTACAGTTGCTACCTCAGGGCTTCTACTCTGACTACTGTGGCTACTCTACCTTAACATCATCACACCAAATATTATTGTTGTTGTGGATAGAGAGTTGCTTGTATTGTAGTTGATGTTGAATCATGCTTGTTGCAGTTTGTTTATGTGTGTGTGTGTGTGACTTGTGTATGGTAGGGACAACTACTATTGTCAAACCCCAGCTATGCCAGTTTAAATTATATAAATTTATAGTATAATGATAAAGTAATCTGTGTTTCTACATGTTATTAGACTCAGGTTTAGATATTGATTGTGGCAGTGAACGATTATAAACGAGATTTCTTATGATTTAGTTGTAGAAGTCAGTAATCTTAGTCTTTTCATTTATTTCATACGCCTTCCTTCACACCATCTTCCTTCCTCTTGCTCCTCTTCCGGCACCCAGGCTAGGCTTACTGGGCGTTGGCTGGAGACCGGAAGCCCAGCCAGCCCGCTACACACCGCCCACATTCAATATAATGTGGGCGGTGAAATATTCAATGACATGAGAGTGTAAGAGTCAAGTCATAAGTTACAAACGTTTGCCACCGACTTTCATGTTGTCAGAAGAAATACGTATCTTAAATATATGAAGTCATAGTGCAATGGACAGCAGTTAATATATACCGCCCAGTGTGTATATAATCATAACAGTAATTTTTGTGTGAACCTGCAGAAGAGTAAATATTTACTTAATTCCACAACATTCTCGACTCAGCCCAGAGGATAACTAAGTATTCTTTGGGCAGTGTTAGTTCTTGTTATTGTGCACTGTTCTACTTTATTTTATGCCAAAGGATCAATGATTTGGACATTTTCAAGTGTCTTGTGTTTACACTTTGCGAGATCACTCCGGTGATAAGACAACTTCTATTTCCTCTATCCTCTTTGATCGGTAAGTAAATAGGAATGCATTAGGCTAAATTCTAAATTGTCACTTATTGCCCTGAGGAAGGCTTTTAACTCTTAGCCCAGCCTAAATAGACCTGAAAATGAGAAGGGAAAGGCATAAGTGATATTATTTGCAACATTTAAAAGACCCAAATTAGACAGTTCAGGAATCATTTGTAAAAGTCCATTACATTTTCTTACCGAGTAGCCTATAAGCTTAGCAAATAGTTAAGAGACGAGGGCAGCAGCACTTCTTATCTTAACGTAGAGAGGAGGTCGGGTTCACTTGTTTAACTCGCGATAAATAGGGTCTCTTTTCAAAGATACTATATATTCACGTTGCTAATAGATACTTGAATCCTTGATATCGGTATTAAAATGTATGTAATTTTTACAGTTCTTGCTTTAAACGTACCGGTAGGTCGAATATTTTTGGTTGCTATGTTACATTCCTTATCTTACCGGTACTGAGGTAGATACGGTAGGCTACCTTACAGGTTTTTGTGTATATTATAATTACGTACATATCATACAATAATTGTTGATCAACAATATTGAAGCAGAAATTTCAAACAGGTTCAGTGATCAGTGAAACCGTATGGGAGAGGATAATAGGCCCTATGTGACAAGGGGTGGGAGAGTGGATGGGAGGGGGAAGCAGGGAAAGAGGAACCAGGAGGGTGGGGAGCTGTCCTTACTCCACAGAGTTGGCTACTCTTTGGCGCTGAGAGGAATGTGGTCGGTTGAAAGAAATGCACGGTGTAGGCTGTGTGTGTTAAAGAGATTCTTATGTGCGCGTCACACTTGGCATAGACTTATGGCTGAAGGCGGAGGTAGTAATTGGCAAGTAACTTGAGCATTATGGTCACTTGTCAGTCAGGTAGGAACACGATTTCTTTCAGCAGGACATACAATAAAGTTTTCGTTGTCATCAAGAGTAGATATCAGTAGCGTAGATCTGTCCCTGTTTTTAAAAGCTATAGATAGTTTCTACTGGCAATGTTAACGTATCTTAACCGTGAGGTCCATAATTATTCTCTATATTGTAAGTCATTTTTATCGTAGGCCAATTACGTTCTTAACTGTAAATATAAGATGTACAGAGAGTGAAAATTATATTAGACTACAGGTATTTATGATCATAGAACTCAGTTTATAAAGGACCTGTGCCAAACCATAATGTATACTTCATTACTAACCTAATGCTCAGTGTCCGAATCAATTTGCAAATCTTACAACCACTTACACTATATATTTGATGAACCTTACTTGATGTACACTGTAAGGCATGCATTGCTCTGCATTAATAAACTGGGCGTAACGTTGAGTGGTAGGTAGATCAAATCTCGTATGAGGCGTGGTGGTGTTGGTTTCCCGAATTTACTTGTGAAGAATTGTGGCGCCAACTTTGCAAGCCGTGCCATTATGTGGGTGTCAGTTCTTTATTGGTGGCAGAGATGTGCGGTAGCATGTAATGTGCACTCGCTTAGCCTACCAGCCTCTACCAACCTACTGGTACAGCGGATTTCAAGGTGAATTGTTCAGATTAATTCTGTAAGATCTTTGCGGTAGGTGTAATATGGGAAGTGACCTGTCTGGATGTAAAAATAAGGTATCGTTCAGGATCATTATAGATGTACACTAGCCTATATGATCTGCTTTCCTAAATGTTCGAGCAGAGCGCACTGCTTTTCCTATGTGGAATATTGAGTTCGACAACATTCTTATAAGTGTGTGTGTGTGTTTTTTTCTTTCTTTCTTCATACCGAACTTGGCATAAATTCTATAGGCCTAACCTAATACGAAACTCTGACTGCAAGTGACCCTTGCCTTGACAGAAACACCTCTGATATTTGGCAATCTCACTATCGGTCTGCGGAGAGAGAGACTTAATGAATGGTAGTTTCGACAATGGATACCTACAGTAGTAGGGTGACCTTTGCCAAAACCGGGACACACTTGACAAACAATGGTTACCGCATGCCTACCGTACGGTACTGTAGTGTCTGGTGGGCATAGCGGCTTGGTGGTGAGGTTGTAAATAGATTCCCCTTTAGGCCGTTAGTTTTATTGGGATTGTAAATTATAGAGGTGAGATGGTATATAGCTCTGGTGAGGTAAATTGCCTTGATGAAATACAGTACAAAATACTACAAATATTACTTGGAACATGGTCCAAGGGCCATATGAGTATGGTAATGTGAATTATTATGTTTTCAATTTCTTTAGGTCTCTGAACTAACACTGAGTTGTACGAGACCTTAAATCTCTTACGAATATGAAAGTCTGAGGGGAAAATACCAACATTTGACACTAACAATGTAGAAAAATGAAAAATTATCATGGATCCTGACAAACAAACAGACCAAACAACAAAAATATCCTCTTTGGTGAAGGTAATAAACTCAGAATACAACAATAGTACAATATTGGTAGATACACCTACCTACCGCATATACAACATTAGTAGGAATCGGATATCATAATTGGTTAATTACTGCAAGCGCACCATATCTCGAAGCTCAAAACGAAATTCTGTTGTCGATAACACATAGCTCATGGTGCCTTTGTTGAGATAGGAGGTGCATTGGTTGGAGTCGTGAAAGTAGCCTAACAGGGGAACACTTGCCTTGTGCCGGTTCGTCTGGTTGTTGGCCCGTAATTATGAGGAAAGTCCACTAATTTCCCTACCAATACCGTACAGACCGAATGGAGAAATCAGACATCTTTCCCATTCGTCTAGACTTTCGTTCGTTGTCGAGCTGGTTGATAATCCGTGTAATGGGTAGTATTAAGGGACCCTGTGATCATGTAGCCTATGAGACCTGGTGGCTTTTGATTCCTCGTGACTAGGCCTATGCTACGAAACAAGCTCCTTCAATGTAGGTGGTGTCTTGTGGCATTGTTTGAAGGACTCACTAACCTCCAATTTTCTGAGTACGGTACATCACACACACACACACACACACACACACACACACACACACACACAGCATAAGGGTAACTCAGACAAACTGGAGAGTAGTCTAGTCTAACAGCGAAATAAGTATTGTGAGAGGGATGGGGTAGCTGCGGTGCGGTTGCGGTGGAAACTTCCCCACCACAACGGTTGTAACGGGCTGCCCCCTACACTTATTTGTGACCTCCACCCCCTCTCCTTTCTTTTCCCCTCTCCTCTCCTCCCCAACCTGTTCCCTCCTCATCACTTCTCCAATCTTTTCCCTTCCCTAGTCACCTTTGTCTGGGTTTATTTATGTGGGAGAAACAAAGTTGTATAGCCAAGACTAGATTAGCCAAACCCCAAGAGGCTAGAAAATTAGTCTATCGTAAGCTAGAATAATGAATAATTTTGATGAGTAAACGTGTTGAAGAGACTGATCGTCTGAAGTTAATTAAAGATGAAGTATTTAAGATACAGTCGAACGATGAAAGTAATTAAATTGGAGTCCGTATGATGACATAGTTAATAGGTACCGGTAGGCTATGAAAAGAGAGGCAGCGGCGGGTTAAAATTAATAGAAAGTAAACAGAGGTAGACAAGAATGGTGGGGTAGGATTAGGATGGAGTGCGGATGAATGCAGACCAGTCGTTGAATAAGCAGGCTGTCATTGAGGAGAACTGAGAGAAACTGGTTGGCTTTGGCACAGAGGGGTGGTGTGAACTGGAGAATCATGAGTAGAGGAGAGTGGGTTACAATGGGATGGTGTGTGTGTGTGTGTGTGTGTGTGTGTATGTGTAGGGTAGATTTTTCAGTACCGTACTGTTGTGAGGTGAAACAGTAGAGTGGCTGTGTGTGTGTACTATATAGATAGATGGTAACAGAAGGGAGGTGTGTGTCGATGGAGGGGTTAGCCTGCAGAAGGGAGTTGTTTGGAGACGAAGGGGTACAGAAGGGAGTTGTGTGTAGATGGAGGTGTAGAGAAGGAAGTCGTATGTAGGTACCAAAGATTTAGGCTACAGGAAATAGGTACAAGAAGAAGTTGATAGGTACTGTACCGGTATATATAGATGGTTTTCTTAGGGGAGGTGTGTAGAGGTAGATCATAACAGATGGGCAGGTTAATGTGTAGGCTGTATGGGGTGAGACAAAGGGGCGATGTATACTGTTAGAGGAGGGGTAAGCCCATTGGAGAAGGTTTGTAATGGTGTGATAAGGGGAGGTGAACGGTCAGTGAGAGACTAATGAAGAGTGATACACCGTCCGGACTCCCCACTCCATTCTTCATATATCGTAATGTTTATGTATCGTATGTACTGGCAACATACAAAGACATTTTTAGGCCCTTGCCACTTAGTAAGTTAAGTTCCAGTAGCTGAGCATGTTAACCTTTAGAATTTTTTTATTTTTGATCACTCACTAGGCTAATGGAGCTCAGTCACTGGGAGCCTGGTTGGAGAGAGAGAGAGAAGATGTTGGTAATGATGGGAAGAGTTTTGCAGTGTTGTTACGCTTGACTTATACTTGTCTCCAGGATGCTGCCTTCCTCACTCCCATTATGATTATCCTCCCCCTTCCGTCATCTTTGTTCAGCAAACTACGTATTTCTCCTACTCACTTGTTCTCAATTTTACAATGGACTATTATCCTATACTCATCCGTACATCTATTACTTAGCCTACCCTAAAATAAAACAATTTCCTGGATATAGAACGGGATCTCTCAAAATCTAATCACTAGTATCAATTTAATAAATAATACATACCTGTACATGACTTTTTGTGTAATCCTGCTACCACACAGAGAAATAGGAAATATATATATATATATTTACCGTACAGAGTATATAACGTGAAGTATAAATACCGTTACTGGTACCTTACCGTGTTGATACACAACAAATACACAGCGTAAACAGCGTTACCGTTAATTCCATACCAGTATCGCAGGAAGTTTTCGCCTTTGAGAGTAATCTGGTGCTGCGTTTACTCTTCAGCATCGTTACCCAAGTCCATTTATATCATGGCATATATACCGTACCTGGTATATATATATATATATATATTCTAAGTTAAAAGGTGTGTACATTAGGAACTAAAAACTAGTGAATGTTGAATAGGTGAATGCAGTTCAATGCGGGATGTGAAAAAATAAAAAATGGCATTTAATTTCCGGAGCTTCATTAATAAATAATATTTTTTCGTTAAAACCAGATACCGATATGAAGTCTTCAGAACAAGAAATACATAACCATCCATTAATGTTGAAATGCCTCTTACGCCACGGCTGTTTTAAAACTTAATTTCCTTTTAGGTTATTCACGATGGATCAGGGTATTAATCGCACGAGAGCCACAACAACATTATTCAGAAAGTTTTATATGTTTTAATGGTTAGACTTCAACTGTAGGGTTTGTTGGTAAGTTTCCACATCAGGACACCTGTGAGACTCATTACTGCACACATGTTGAACCGGGACTGGGTAAGTGAGTGAGTAAGTACATGTAGCCTAAACTATTTCGTGATTGCGGTGGGGTATAGATTAGATTATTGACGTAAACAGTTTCTGGCATATAAAGACACAAATATTTCTCATAGCTGGGACTCGTACCTTCTACAGTAGGCAACCATTCTATGTAGGATTACTTCACAGCCTTTATTTACTGCGCCATCATACCTAATTTATGACCTAAAAAGACTGAGAAATGGGGACATCACTGTTTTAATTATTTAGTTGCACAGAGGTCATATGATAATAGTACTTAACCCCTTTGTTCGCAGTCGTATTTTCCACCTCTCTCTCTCTCTCTCTCTCTCTCTCTCTCTCTCTCTCTCTCTCTCTCTCTCTCTCTCTCAAAGGGATTATTTATTGCAGGCAGTATAATGTATTGTTTTCCTGATGGTATATCGCTTTCATGGCTGCATTGCTTTCAGTATCATAGGCTATATTGCTTTCAGAGTTAGATGATGTTTTTAGTTGAGAGTGAAATGGGACCATGAAGGGTGGATATCAAAGTTATGGCCTGTATACACACACACACACACACACACACACACACACACACACACACACACACACACACACACACACACAGTAATGGGGCCGACTAATCAGTGTTAACTTTAGAGTGATATAGTCTATTGATCCTAAAATTGATATTGACTTTGAATCTATTATTGTATGAATGTTCTTATCAATAGTGATTGCTCTGTGTTTACTGTGGAGTTAAATTGTGTATCGGGATTCTACAGAGGGAAATCACTCTTGCCATCCGCTTGAGTTATTGACGAAAATAGCCTATGATGGTTGGAGCTTTGGATGGGGGATGAATGTATGCATGATACGGTACAGTACATACTACACAATGACCCCAGGTATGCACAAAATACCCTGCCAAGTCATGAACGAAATAAACTTCACAGCTGGGAAGTATTTCGCCTTTGTGTTTGGTGTTTCGATTCACAAGATCAGTTCGTTTAACTTTAGGCGACAGGGATTTGTTATTGAGTGCAGTAGTACAATATAACTCACGCCAGGTGCAAGGGGAAGCCATAAATATGTTGTAAATACATGACACACTGCATAGCAACCTTAAGTATGAACAATATAACCTGCACCTCCAAGTGAGTGTTTGTGTTGGGTTGGTCACGTTTGGCTCGCCCGTGTATTTAAAACGTAAACAAACACTTGGGCCTGTTACGGTTCTCTTTGGTCCAGGGTTCTACTACTTCTTTCTCCCTTTCCCAGGTAATGCCTCAATGCAGCGGGCCTCATTGTCGCAATGGTCAAAGGTGCATGCATAATCCCCTGCTCTCTCTTTCACCCATACTTTATACGTGTGTGCAGGGAAGGGGGCTAGCAGTTGGCGCGTATACAGGAGAAAGGGAGGTCAAAGGTGCATATTCCCCTGCTCTCTCTTTGTACCATACTTTATGCGTGTGTGTGTGTGACTGTGACCACCATGGCCAAGGAACCACTGTGTGTAGAGAAGGGGGCTGGCTGGCTAGCTGTTGGCGCGTAGGGGAAAGGGAGAGAGTGGAGCGAGTTAGCAGACGGAGAGATAAGACTGATAAGGTGTCGGACTCACCGACCAGCTAGGACCTGCTAGGCTATCAGTGTACACAATTCTCACTGAGCATTATGTTTGGAGTTCGCGCCCTACGCTCACTAAAGTTAACGTTAGGTTTAGTCGCTTTGTTAAGACCTTTGTGCTTTGTTCGTCATGTTTGCATTCTGAGTTCGTTGTGTTTACGTTCAATCACTTTGTTTGACTTGTGTGACTGGTAACAAACCATTTATAACCTTGATACACGGGTAGCTTATACTGTGTGCTTTAGAATAATTAAGCCTCGTGAACAGATAGTTTCTCGGAATGAATATATTTGCAGCGTCCACACTTTACTCAGTTAACACAGGAAAGCCCTATAGCAATGAGTTTTATTTTTTAGTGGCAAGGAAACTTATAAAAGTTGGGAGGTAAGCTTCAATCACAATGGAAAGTTCACATGCAAAGTTCCTATTTAGGTAAGTAGTCTAGAGACAGACTAAAATAATGCAGTGAGATAACTTGGTTGCTGCTCTCGCCCTCTTTCCTACTTGAGCACTTCAGCCAAGTGTGTGATGGAAGGTGTAATCTCAGATGATAACATACCCTGCGTGTAGAGGAGATGATCACGGTCACAACCCTCCCGAGTGTAGGCTAGACACCATTGTCTTATTAGTTACTGTAAATGTCAAATAGCCAATGTGGTAAATGCTGCAAACAGTTATTGGTCGATGCGTGACTTGACTATACTACCTTCGCCAGCCAGTGATAAGGGCTGTAGAGGTTGAGTTTAGGTTAAGGTGGTAGTATAATTTTGGTACATTGAGCGCCTTGATTCCTCCAAAGTAAGCCGAGAAACTGGACCAGATTAAGAAAAATAATGGTGGCCCTGTTGCTTGGAATAGCTTGTAGGAGTCAGTTGCTCCAGATTTATCAACTCTGTACTTAACAACAACAACAGATAAACAAACACTGGACTGCATGCGAAACCTGTATAGATCATTTAGGTCATGATATTTTAGATGGGAACAGGTGCACCTACGCCGGGATAGTAAAAGAAAACTAACTCATTATTGTATTACGTGCGTAACGTGTGTGTGTGTTGGGTGGGGGGGGGGGTGTTTCGTTTCCGGCAGTACGTTCAAGGTCAGAAGGAGAGCTGGGGTGGCGTGGTGGCGTAGCGATGTATGATCAGTCAAGGACCTGCTTCACACATTTGTATGATATGCTTCACGATTACATTTTCTTTACACTTTGAAAACTCTCACACCGTCATGTTCTTTTGTTTTATCGAAATTCGTACCCTTGCACGCATCGGAACGTTTGGCTGTATTTATCTACGAGGTCTAGATATTCAAACTATATATATATTTTTTTACTTTTCTATGCTTTTGTTATTGTTTGATTACTTTGCTGTGGAAATGTTACACACGCTTTACTTAGTGAACTTACAGTGGTTGTCTTATCGCATTTAATTTTAGCGTACTTAATTTACCGGTGTGTAAAGTACAGTGCATATCCTGTAGCTCTGTATGGGGAATGGATGATAATATTTTCTTTGTACCACAGTAGAGTGAGTATGTGCTAAGAGAGGAAGTGGGAGGGGACTACGGTTAACATAAACAACAAAACAACTAGCCTACAACAATTAGAAAAATTAAACGTTTTTGTGTGTACAAGAGAGGAAACAAAAAACGAATTCAACCTTCCTTTGAAATGTTTTGCTGCTCCATTCTCGTAAGTCATGTCGTACCGTAGGATTATATTGAGTCACCAGATAATTATGTTCCAAGGATGATGATGATGAGGTGACTGGCGTATATTTACTTGGTACAGTACCTAGGATGGACTTGCTATTGGTGGTGTGAGCAAGCAAGGAGGATAATGTAGACTAAGTAAAAATAATGTACATGGATTTATACATATACCATTTAAGGATGAGTTTGTGTTGAATAATGTATATACGGTAGATGAATATATTATGCCATTTAAGGAAAAGTTTATGTTGAGTAATTATGTGACTTTGATACATCTGCTGTAATTTCCCTCTATAGCCAATAGGAGAGCGGGCATCATAAAGTCAGTGTATTGTAGTAGACGAACACTGTTAAAAATGCGTACCCTACCACAGTGGAACGGAAGTACGGTACGGTAATAGTGGAACGTGCCTGTGCTCGAAAATAGGCTACGTGGGAAAGGAACGTATGGTAGCTAATTGGTAGTTTGAACATGTCTGCAATGAAACAGGCCGAATAGATTAGTTTCTTTCTTTTATCATTTTATCTATTATTTTGTATTTGTTTTTTTTGTAGAAAGTGTGGTACGTAGCAGCATTAAAACGTATTTAGGCCTAGCCTAATAGAATTCGTGCCGTTTCGTATCCGCGCGTAGTTACAGCTGAACGTGCGTAGTGAAATGTGTTACACCTACAGTACAGTAGGCCTAGTTGGTGTAGGCTAGGCTATGTGTATTGTGTGTCTCTTATTCTTTTGTTTTCTTTTTTTCTTTGTTCGGTGTGATGCTTGGAGATGTGAGCTGTATTTTATATTTTTCTTTCGATTCTTTGCGCATGAAGAAGTAAAAGTTGAATTTTTCCTTTTCATGCTTTCTTTCCCTCGTGGATAAGACGTCGAGGTAAAAGTTTTCCTCTTTCAGTATTTCTTTTACTTTCTTGAAGTTTCGTTATATGCACACAAAAAGGTTGAGATTTTTGTAGTCTTTCTGTTTACCGTATTGTTATACCGAGTAATATGTTATTTACTGCTGACAGATTTTAGCAAGTTGAAGTAGCTGTAATTAATTAACAACTGATTTCTTCAATTTTTACACTGAAGGAATGAAAGAGTGCTACAGACGCCCATAAAATATTCACTCTGGTTGGGTAGCCCATAATGATTTCGAAGATAACAGAGTTGATCCCTTTTGTCTCGGTAGAATTGGTAAAAGTGGATATGATTTATACAAAGTGACAACCTCACGTTTGATAATTATGTCGAATTATAAGGCATAACATCGTCATTACTCGATTTGTCCGTGATCATAATTATGTAGGCTAGGCTACATATGTACAGGTATGATAATTTCCCACAACGTTATGCGGAAATGTGGTAACTTTTCCGCGATATGAAACACAAGCTTTGTTTAAAAATTTAACAGAATGATACTAAGTCAAGATAAAGTGGACTCGTGGGTGATGATGATTTTGTTTCTGTTTTCGGGGCCCTTGTACATACATTCATCTGGGGGGACACACACACACACACACAACATCCCTGGTCTTGGTTGGCTCCGTACTTACAGAATAGCTAGACAATTGAGTGGTGAGACAGACAGTCGTGCAACTGGCGCCGCACTGTTTATATACTGAGGGTTTGGTCTAGGTCTGGCCACCTTTGTAGTTTTCATTCACATTAACCTCGACACTGCAGTCTCGGGCTCTCGTCATACACATACAAACACCACCTGTTATCATGTATATACGTATTTTATTGGTGTTACATAAACAAGTCACACACACACACACGTGCGTGCACCTTGTGTGTGTACACTAAGAGTGCGTCGACCTCCGTGTTCCCTATCAATTCTTTGTGTGTGTTTGTATGTATGTGTAAAGTGGGTTCTGTAGTGAGGCACTCACACACACAAACTATTAATAAAGAGAGAGAGAGAGAGAGAGAGAGAGAGAGAGAGAGAGAGAGAGGGAGAGAGTAGAATACTAGAGTATTTAATAGCTTATTCCTCTTGTAACTAAAATACAGCCGGCCGGTCCTGAGTGGGTGGAGTGGGCTGTGGGTGCTTTATTGGAGACCAGGTGGGGGAAGCACACATTACACATACAGTACATATGAGCACACACATTTTCTTGGGTTGACCGGAATATCATCATCAGCAGCAGCAAAACAAGCAGGTATTCGTAGCCTAATCTAACATCATCAACATTATCAGCATTTCGTTGCCAAATACAGTGTGTATCCAATAATAAAACGAATAGGCCTATATACCACGCACCGCCTACACAGACACAGTAATCATAATATCAACTATCTGATTGAAGAGTTTGTTATATAATGAGTCTGGTGTATTTCAAGTCCTAATAAAACAGTTTCAGAAGCAGCACCAGTAGTAGTAGTAGTAGTAGTAGTAATAATAATAGTAGTAATAGTAGTAGTAGTAGTAGAAGTTGTAGTTGTTGTAGACATCGCGTTATATAGAAGTTGAGTTTGGAATAAGGGCTAAATAATCAAGCTTGTGTAACAGCAGCTTGATATCTTAATACATACTTGGATAGCTATTCAACAGCCACATGATTATTGGTAACAGAGGACAGATTTAACACTTTCTTTGAGAGGTTAATGATATACCACATGTCCACATCACGTGTGTTTGTTTTATATTGCTTCCTTTTGTGTACAGAACATTGTCTGATAAATCTTGAGATCCCAAACGGATGTGTATTAAACATTAATATATATAATTATAGCTTTACATCAAAATTAAGATAAATTCCTGCTTGTATAACCACTGGAAAAATATATACCGGTACATATCAACACTTTATTGTTCCATGATATACTAAGCTAGGCTAGGTATATAGGCTAATTGATTTCTAAAGTGCGGGAGTCCAGCAAACCCATTTATTTTACTTCTACTGCTATTACTACAACTGCTCACCTATAGTAGTAGTTATAATTGTATTAGTAGTAGTACGACTGTGTTAGTAGAGCGACAGCCTCACCTGACCGGATATCCATACTCAATTATAATCTGTCTTTGTTCTTTTCTTTCTCTCCTATCCTTTGTTTATATTACGTGTGTGTGTGTGTGTGTTTTTTTTTTTATGTTGGTCGTACACGCGGGGTAATTTCCAGGCCTATTATATGCATTGGTGGATTTAATCAGGAATACCTGTTATTGTAATTATTTTAATGTGTTGCAGGTTTACTCATGCTAATTAAAATGTGTGTCAGATAGGAGACAGGATGAGGGAGGTAGTAGGGAGAAGGATGTATGTAGATATGGAAGGGTGTGAGAGGCGTGGTGGGAAGTAGGGTAGGGTGAGGGAAGTGGGAAGCAAGCAGGGTGTGAGGTGAGAAGGGTGGTAGGGTGAGAAAGGGAGGTGGGTGTGTGACAGGGTGTAAGAGGTAATGATGTGAGGTGAGAAGGGAGGCACCTTGGGGGAGGGAAATGGGTAGATGGAATGATATACGTGGTGGGATGTGTGGTAAGAGTCAGGGTGAGAAGGGAGGCTGGGTGAGGGAGAGATGTTAGGGAGGCGGTGTTCCCTTAGGTTGGCTCAGTGACACTTGAATACTTTTTCCCTGCCCCACCCAACTGACCCACGCCTCTTGTACAGTCGCCAACGAAAGCCCTGTCGCCTAACCTAGTGCTTTTTGAGACTTGCATGTGTGGTTCGTGACTTGACAGATGAGGCGACTGTGTTTTTGTTGCCGGCTGACAGTACCTAGACACCAAGCCCTTCCCGGACTCCACACTGACAATGGGGAACGGATGTATGAATTGTCTTGTCCGGCCAGAAATCGTCACAAAGTTCTGATCACCGTCTTGTGTGTGTATTTGGAGATTGTGCCAAGTCTCGCCGCTCAAGGACATTCAGACCCTTGATCCATTATTTGAAAATCATGAATGAAGAGTGGCAATATTTCCACTTGTGAGATGCCACTTGTTGACGATTTGGAGGGCTACTGATTTTACAAAACTATACAACAAAGCAAATCCCTTACTTGTCTACTGAAGTACTATAAAGTGTGATCCCTGGCATAGTTGAAGAAATCATTCGCCCTCCACTTCGCCCCCAGACAATGACCCCTTTAGCTGTGCACCCAGACACCGTGTATTGTAGCTTGGCAACGTGTGTGCCAGGGATGCCACACACACATTCTGTACACAACACCACACCCTCTTCCAACCATTCTTGTCCCGAGTTTACAGTTGTTTGTTATTTGGTATTCCTGAAATTCTTGGTATTTCCTGCGGAAGTCCTATATTTTTATGATTTACTTTTATAATCACGTTTCCGGGAATTGGTGGATTTAACTACATTTCATTGCAACAGTTGGCAATTTAATTTAGGAATATATCACGCAGTTTTGCACAGCAGCACTATCTACCGTAGCCTATATACTTCCTCGCCAACACCATGGAGGTTTCACAGCGTGGGATATAATGGAGTTAGCGTTGATCTGAACCGAGTAGCGAGCGTATGTTTGAATATAGGCTATGGGAATAATAAGCGTGTGTGAGAATAATTTTGGTTAATGAATAAAGGTATAACTAATGCAACGTGGACATACTGTGTGTGTGTGTGTGTGTGTGTGTGTGTGAGTTTCAAACCATTAACAACTCACAGACAGAGTAGGATAGTCTAGCATACATGAAATAACAATCATGTAGAGACTTGTATGAACTTATTTATGCAGCTTTACAAACTATTACGGGAATACTGATGATCTTGTTGCTATTTATGAACTATACTGACTCCTTCAAACTGTCCCACAAAACAAACTACGTAGGCTATATACACTTCACTTCAGCGTAAAAAAAGCGAGACGGGATTAAGGTTAAGGCAGTGGTTCTCAACCTTTTTCAGTCCATTCCCCCCTTCATGAATTCTCAACATTCATGTGGCTCCCCTGCATATTTTCCCAAATCCCCCCCCGCCCCCCCCCCCAAAAAAAAAAAAGGTTTAAATAAAATAAAAACAAAATGTTGATGAAGAGAACACTTGCTTTATTTAAGTCTTCTGCCAGGACAGAGTGATGCAAGGTTTTTTTTTTTTGTCCATGGTAAGAATTGTATAATTTGTGACAGCCCGCCATTCCCCCCCTAAATTTTTGCCATGGACCCCTTGGGGTCCATGGCACCCAGGTTGAGAACCACTGGGTTAAGGGGTAGTATAGTGTTGGTAGCTTATGTCTGGAGCAACTGATCCATCCAAACTATTCCAAGCTACAGACCACCATTATATTTGTTAATCTGGTCTTGTTTCCTGGCATACTCAGGAGGAATCAAAGCGCTCCAATGTACTCGTACCATAAGTTTTATATCCCCCTAAATGAGAAGGAGGGAGAAGTTCTGCGATCTCCACTTTTTCTTTATTATACATGCCTTCAGTCACCCGATTATTAAAGAAGTCAAGTTTTGGGACTTCAGGTGGACTGGGCAGACTCGAATAAATAAAAAAATATAAAGTGTGTGTGTGTGTGTGTGTGAGAGAGAGAGAGAGGAGGGGGGGCTTTAGAAATTCCTCAGACTTCTGATTGGGGGAAAATGAACCATGAACCACAAAAACGTACCGTACCGTAGATAATGAGAGATGGAGTGGCCGGGGGATTCTGATCTTGTCATCTCATCTGGTCTTGTTGTAGTAAAAACCTTCACCCTCCTTTTGTCCGGTACGAAGGGCTGAATATTTCTTATTCATCGTGGTTATTTCTGTCTTAATACGGTTGTCGGAGCTCTGAAGTAGCCTACCTATTATTTTTCCTAATTAAATCCTGTCTGAAAAATGTCTCAGCTCTGTGCCGTTGCGACAGTCTCTGAGTTGAGTGTGTCTCGTTATCCTACCCGTTCATTACTTCTTGATGCATACTTGGTACCCAACTTAGCTACTGTACTGGAAGGAGCCATGGTTCTTCGACTTGTGTTGTGCTGAGAGGCTGTGCGATAGCCTATGTATACTGTTCTGTTCTGTTTACATGTACCGGTGTTTAGTATATATATATTGTGTGTGTGTGTGTGTGTGTGTGTGTGTGTGTGTGTGTGTGTGTGTGCTCGCATGGTGGGGTAGCACTGCTTGAGTCGCAAAGTGTGTGTTTATAATGATTGTATTGCTAGATTGTGAGAAAGATTTGGGAGTGCAAGTTGATGTCATTAGGAGTGTGTAGTTAGCTGTGTGACTGTGTGGCAATAAGAAACTGTTTGGGGGGAGTAATATACGGTATTGTATTAGTGTGTGAAGCCGGAAGCCTGCAGTGTGGATGTGGTCTGACTGCAACACTGTGATTTGAGTCTTTGTACCGTTGTGATGATGTTTTTGTCCCGATACAACACACACACACACACACACACACACACACACACACACACACAGCAAAAACAACTTACCTATACGTTATTATGTCTTAATTGGCACTCTTGTCATAGACTGTTGCGGGTCGTGGACTGAGGAAAGAAACTACACCCAACTCTAACAACACAAGCAGACCATCCTACTGTAGGCTACCACTCGCACCCCACCTCTTCTGTACACACGCCCTATCCAGTCTATCCTAAGCCAGTAGGGATATTTTCTGGACTTTATCCTCCCTTAGTTTAGTGAAGAGGTCCTGTTCTGCAGTGGACTATCAAGTAATACTGCACATTTTTCTTCCTTACTTCATGCTCAGCGAGAAATATTTACGTTTTCTGAGCGTAAAATGTCATAACTATAGCGTTAGCAGATTATAAGTCTATTTATTAGTGCACTTAAACTGTAAGAGAATTTGCGTCGTCTGTTTATGGTAGAGTGATAAGAGGCTGACAACGTATCTGGTGTACTGTATCTCACCATCTTATCTGTAACGTGATTCACTGGCCCGACCCCATGCACCACAAAGGCCTCACCCAGATATATCAGGCTCATGTCTTCTCTCTCTCTCTACTTAAGGGGGTAATTCACTTTTGTTACATTGGAGCACCTTAATTCCTCCAAAGTATGCCAGGAAACAGAACGAGAAGAGCAAAAATAATGGTGTTCTGTGGCTTGGAATAGTTTGGAGGATTCAGTTGCTCCAGATTTACCAACACAAAATTTCCCCCTAAAGGCATTAGGAATAGGCTATATGGGTCGCAGAACCTCTAGGCATCAATGATAATCACCTTGTTGTGTGCTTGAGTTTTTGTGGCTTTAGTCAACATTTTAAACTTTTATCGAACCTGCATAACTTATCAGTGATCATATTTCGGGTTAAGTAATAATGAAAACGCTCAAGACATTTAATTGCAGCTACCAGGAGGTTATGGTTTTGTTAGGTTTGTTTTCACATAGTTTACAGAGTTACACATGCTGGTGGATAATAATAGGTGTATCTGCCCGTAGACTTTCACGATCTGGCGAAGGTTTGCGAGATCTGAACGCTCCACTTTTTGAATATAAGTGATGTTCTTATTATGTGTGTGTGTGTGTGTGTGTGTATGTGTGTTGAAGTGAATCCACGATGACATCATATTCGTGTTTGAATAAACTGCAGGCATGCTCTGTATATAGAGTGTGTGTGTGTGTGTCAATATACAGAGAACTGCAGATCCATGTGTACAATCTTGGAAACTTAACACTGACCATATCTTCATTTGCATCCCACTGACCCACACAAACAACTCCCTGTGCTTCTTAACTTAAGCAACTTCAGGCTTGTTGACGTTGTATATTATTTGTGTGTAATAAGTTTTTGTTTAACCTTTAACTGACGTGATGCTTCTTGTGACAAAAATTTCCTAGTATATAATCTGCTACGTAATCTGATATTTATTGTTCCACTTTGCAAGAAATATCTGTGACAATAGGAAAAAAAGTGCTCTAATGTTTAGCAGTTGTTTAAGGGCGAAATAAAAACAAAACAACGGGAAATAATTGTTACCATAATATTGAGTAAAAGTTCGCAGACACCCTTGGCAGCATTATGTTTCTGTCACCGAAAATAACCTGACTTGCATTAGAACCTCCTCTCTTCTCCTTGGCTCTCTCTTTATACCACGTGCCTCTCCTCTCCCTCTACACACGTGTCACTCCTCTCCCTCTTCACACGTGCCTCTCCTCTCCTTAGTATAAACTATCTTTACTCTTCTCTCCCCTCATCTCCTACCCTCTCCTCTCGTCTTCCCTTTCTCTCCTTTCCTCTCCTCTTCCCGTTCTATTCTTTCCACTCCTTTTTTATTCGTTTTCTCTTCTCCCCTTCCTCTTCCCTGTTTCTTCTCCTCCCTTCACCCCTTCCCTTCTCTACTCTCCTTTCATCTCCTCATTTCCTTGTTCACCATGTTTGGTTTGCTGGATGTTGCATTCGTTGAGCAATCTGTGTCAAAGCTTGAGAATTTTGGCCAATAATAGAAGGGGAGGGTTGTAAAAGTTTCCATCCTCACTGAACGTGTGGAATTAGAGAGCTGAGTAGAAGTAAAGAAGAGGAAGACTTATGGGACCCTGTGATGTAGTCAGAAAATTGGAGTTATACGAGTCCTTCAAATATTGCCATGAAACACACACACACACACACACCTATATGGAAGGAGCATATTTCATGACGTGATCAGGAGGAATCAAAAGCCTCCAATTTTCATACACGATCACAGGGTCCTTAAGGAAGATAGTAGTGCTAGGTAGGACTGAAGTGAGGAAGGATAGGAGTTTTTTTTGTTTTTGTTAGTGAGGGTATAGGTGTTAGCAAGTGTGAGGGAGGGCTTGAGTTCAGGAGGGGAGACGCAGCAGGGGGAGACAAGAGACAGTAATAACGGGAGCCATAAGGTCGATGACGCCATCAATAAAAGCTAGATTGCTGTTGTTAGTGCGTCGTGAGGGTAAGCTGCTGTCTTCTGCGATCCTGGCTGGCGTGTGATGTGACCTTGTGTTGGTCCTGACGTAGACTCTTTATTTCTGAGGTCCTTAATAGAATACAATGTGGCTTAAGTAGCATATGTATTATGTATATGTATGTCTTGGGATGATGAAGGCCACTGTGTTGTATACCGAGTGTTCTGTTGTTCTTCATTGTTTTGTGTAGCTACATTAGAAATTAAAGATTATGTTATAAATTTTTTTTTTTTTTTTTTTTTTTTATAGAGATACATATTATCACATAGGCCTACCAGTATTTACAGAGTTTCTGTTACTCTAGGGCAATGAATAGTTATCGTTGGTGTCTACTGGTCCATTCTTCAATAATTGAAACTCTTTAACCAAATTTGGCGTTACTTCTGACCCGAGCCACTCAGTCCTTCAATTGTCTTTTCTTTCCTTCTGTATTCTTCGTGCTTGCTGTCCCTCCTCTTTTTCTCCTTCACCCTCGTGTTACAGGGTCTTTCAGGCCTAGCACAGTTTTACTCTTTACAATTCCATTATCTTGTGAAAAAACACTCTGGATTATAGAATTTTTTTGGTTTACCCCCCATACAATGCCTCATTTCTGGAATTATCCAAAATATATTTCGGGACATCCTGTAGGCTAGTTGGGTGATTTACTCACAGTTAAACAGGAAATACCGCCAACATAGCAAAGATTCCAACCCACACCACACCGAGTAATTTACATACTTCAGAAGGCAGTTGCGTAAAGCTGTAAACCAGGACTGTGTAATATGATGCGATGAGATGTGTTGTCAAGATGATGTCTTCCATTCTGTAGTACCATTTTTTTTTATCTTATAAAGTGTGTGTTGAGTTTCATTGTAAAGCAGACTGCGACAAAACTATAGAACACCCCATTTTGTCGAATGTGGTGTTACTCATGATACACTGGCTAGTTCTGAGAGTACCAACCCACACCAGAATAAAATACTCGATGTTTCCTAATTCACCACAGTGTACATTTAATACGTATATATATAACTACATGCTGAATTGTTGCGTTGCTAGCACTAACAAACTGCAACAGATTTATATATTGTACACTAGAGGATGTTCAGATGTTGCAAGTTCCTATGATGAGATGGTTATAATTATACTGCGACTCCTCTTTGGACTCTGTGATCTTCTTGGAGGAGAGTTGGATGCTACGGATTCCTCCTGACTGTGTCGCGGAACAAACTCCACCACAGTGCATGATGTTTCGGGACACTGTTAGGAAGACTCAGTGACTTCCAATGAATGTTCTATCTAACTTTTATCACAGGCTCCTCACTCACTCCTCTCCAGACAGTAGACACATTATTTATTATCACGCTCAGCATCCATCCCTCCCTCCCGCGTGACGCCAAGTTTTACCAAGCGTCGAGAGTGGGAGTCAGTCACTGGTGGGTGGATGCAATTCTGTCACACTTTCCCCCCGTCTCTCACTCTCTCACGCTACCATAACCCACAAAAGAGTACAGTACAGTACAGTCAGGTGCACATTTGATATCGTTACCTACTCTCGCCCTTCGTTACATAATCTATAGGTATGCTGCTGGCTTGAGTGGGAAGGGGAAACTTACACGTGTGTATATTTGTGTTCCTATGTATGTATTACAGTTAAAACAATTCCGTATCCTTACATCGTCACACACACACACACACACACACACACACACACACACACACACACACACACACACACACACACAGTACCGTACACATTCTTTGATAACAGATCACAACACAGAGCAGCAACAGTATTCCCTCACTAATAACAGCCAGACATCCTGCATTACACAAAGCCCTCTATTATCATACTCACTTATATCTATTGTTGAAAGAAATGGTCTGTCATTAGGCTACCGTAACTTCAACACCATTAACGAGTACAGGAACGCTTGCTGTAAAATTAGATGCATATAAATAATAAATAATGAGAAAGTGCTGATAGCTGACATCACAATAACACTAATCAACAACTATCATAATTATAGACTACAGAGAGAGAGGCAGTGTAGACGTGTGACCCTGTATGACCTGACTTTCTGATTGTTTGAGTGGTATAAACAACTTTCTGGCTGTAATTGATGGTCGTGTGTTAGCATCGTAATAGTAAAGTGTATGATTATAGAGATAAACATGATAACGATAATGTGTAATTATATGCTTCAGGGTAAGACTCTTTTACGCAGAAACTTTGGAACTACAAAATAACGAGACATGGCACTACTGTAGTATGTGTTCGAGTTTTGTGAAGTTGTAAGGCTAGACACAATGACCAAACCTGTGTTGTGGCTTGATATGAGAATGTATATTGATATGAGAATGTGTGTATATACTCTCTGAGAGATGTGTTACAGAATGTAAATAGCAACAGAGAGCTTTGTGTTTCAAAATATAAGGACTAATAGTTCTTTGTGTTCCAGCACGTGTCTGTAGTATAAACAGAAGTGTATAGGCTATTTCCTAATGTTAGTACTAATAATAAAAGTGTGTGTTGCAGAATGTGGCGGAGTAGCAACTGAACCGCGAGCCAGCCAGCCATGCAAGGTAAGTCACACACAGCAGTTTGTCCCTCCCCTTCCTCCACTCCACTCCACTCTCTCTCATGTGTACTGTATATATCTGTATCTTTTGGTTTTACATAGGCCACAGGACGTAACTTCATGTCTTTTACATTTTTCTAGTGTGTTTGATATCGCATACGGTATATTGTATAGTGCATTATAATATATATAGTGTATTATAATTATGGTTTCCACATACATACACACTACCGTAATAAATGAGGTTATATAAGATAGCATGAGTCACAAACTGGATGCTGCAGGCCTCTGTTATGACATCGTTCTTCGGTAGTGTTACAATTTGTACTAGTTTCATATGAGTTGCTTTTTTATTTCTCCCCAATAAGTAATTTGATTTTTTACAAAGACCGTGTAGACTACAACTGTGGTCACTCTGCATCTGTCTCAGTTCAGTAGTCATAATTAATCAATGCATTCTTTTGTCATTAAATTCACCACACGTTTTTATCACACATTGTTACTCTAGTCTGATAATATTTTTCAGCGGTTTACAACTCGTTCGTGTAGAACTTTGAAACTAACCCTTTGTGGTTTTGGTATGTTAATCCGTCAAAGTATTCAGGGTATGAAGCCATATTGGTGGTCGTATTGATTACTGCGAATCGTTAAAATGTTTTAATCTTGAGTGACTAGAACCATATTCTCATCATGATGATTTGGGTACAGAACAGACTCATATAAATCTGTTATCATATATATTTGTAGAAATCAACAATTATCTCTGTACACACACTGGCCTTGTAGACAATTTCGATTCAGCCAGCTCCAATTGTACAGTTGCTAACTTAAGTTCGTGTCCCTCCCTTCAAACTCGTTACCTAGCCCAAATAATTCTTTCCAAGAAGAAGTTACGAAGCCTGGGACAAAGATTGGAAAGAGAACAATTGGAATAGGCAGAGACTGAGAGAAGAAAGGAACCGTAACAGGATGACAGGGATAACAACAGAGAAAGAAAGACAACAGTAACAGGATGGCAGGAAAGACCGACTGAGACAAAAGAAAAATGACATTATGACGGACAGGAAAAAGAAAACAGGCTAGGTACAGACTGACAGAAGGATTGAAGCTTGAGAAAAGACGGGACAGTGATAGAGAAAGGAATGAGATAGAAGGACTGGAACAGCGAGAAGTTGACGGTAGACGGAAGGAGTGAAAGAGGAAAATGACGAATGGACAGAGACGTAATGGAAGAGAACACGCGGGACACAGACGAGACAACAGAAGCGTAACACGAGGGGCAATGTGTGGGATGGTTGTTCAGTTGCAGACAATACTTCCTTTCCACTTCAAGGACTTCGAGCCACCGGAATGAACCCCCGACACGTGTGAGTCATGTGTATTTATCAGGGTTATATCAGCTTGGATTGATGCAGCTTCAAGAGAGTGGTAAAGCATTGTTATCCGCAACTCTGTAGTGAGCATTACAGAGTCTGTTTACATGTTGCTGAGAAGAGACGCTACTGAGGGAATACATCATAACTTTGCTCTGAGGAGAAAGGGGATGCTGTGTTCTTTCTTAGCCACAGCCATCTAGTCCGACCCCTGTGTACAGATTTTTTTTTTAGAGTATAGAGTACCTGTGGTGTAAAAAATGTAGAAAAAAAGTAAAACGCCCAAACACACAGACAAAGAGAAAAGAGACACTTTATTTAAAGAAGAAATTATAACTTAGTATCAGAAGGACAAAACTAACGGACGACCGAAAGTCAGGAACAGTGAGAGAGAGGCAAGATAGAAACAGAGACAAGGGGACAGTAATGTGGACAGTGAGGGAGACAAGATAGAAACAGAGACAAGGGGAGAGGACAGTAGTGTGGACAGTGAGAGGACAGAAGTGGAGACAGGGAGAGAGAGACAAGATAGAAACAGAGACACGAGAGGAGAGGACAGTAGTGGGGACAGTGAGAGGACAGAAGTGGAGACAGTGAGAGAGAGACAAGATAGAAACAGAGACACGAGAGGAGAGGACAGAAGTGGGGACAGTGAGAGGAGCGTGACGGGAGGGATGACTGTACCTGTAGTAAAGGAAGTGAGAGCAGCCAAGCGTAGTACAGCTGTACCCTCGCTACCTCTTCTCTTGTCCTCCCATCCATTCTTTTCTCTCTCCTCTCCTTGCTACATCTTCTTCTATTTAAATTTGTTGCCTCTTCTACTGTTCTTTACTTTATCCCCTTTTCTCTTCTCTCTGGCTGCTTCTTCTACACCTTTTCTCTCTCCCTCGTTACCTCTTTCCTTATTTTCTTCCTTGTTTCCTCTTCTATATTTTCACTAACCCACCTTTCCTCTCTATCCTTCCCCCAGTTGTTCGTGTCTCTAACTCCTTCTTTTCCACAGTAATTCTCTTTCCTTCTCCTACCTCCTTATGATTATTCTCCTCTTCTGTACTCTATTCTCCTCTCTTTTTTTTCTCTCTCTCTCTCTGTGCCTCTCCTCCCACCCCACTTCTCTCCTCTTTATCGATTCAGTTTTGCTTGCAGTGTTTTCCCAACATACGCTTTCACCTTCCCCCCTTTCCTTTCCTTTCCTTTCTAATGCAGTTTCTCATTTTTCTCCCACGCTTGTTCTTTGTTCCCGTCTCCTCTTTTGTTTTCCTCTTCCCTTTTTCATCCCGTTGACTCACTCCCTTTATTATTTTATCCCTCTCTACTGCACCACCCACCCCACAATCTCTACTTATTCACTCACTCACTCCTCCTCTCCCTTCCAATCAGTTCCTCCTTGACTCTCCCCCAAAGTCACCCAAGCCACCTGTCCTTTTTTGTACTCATCTTTTTGAATCTCGACACACACACACACACACACACACACACACATACACACACACACACACACACACACACACACACGTGCATGTATCCATTCTCTCTCTCTCTCTCTCTCTCTCTCTCTCTCTCTCTCTCTCTCTCTCTCTCTCTCTCTCTCTCTCTCTCTCTCTCTCTCTCTCTCTCTCTCATTAGAACACCCTTTTTTCTTCTGCATCCACTCTCTCTCTCTCTCTCTCTCTCTCTCTCTCTCTCTCTCTCTCTCATATTCGAACACCCCTTTTTTTCTTCTCTCATTCTCTCTCTTCTCTCCCCTTTCACTCCTGAACTCTCCCGCCCTCTCTCATTATCGACCATCCAGATCCCCCCCCCCCCCTCACTCTCACCCACTTTCTCCCCCTCTCACTCACACTCTCTAACTTCTAGTACTCAAACCTCCCACTCTACGTGCACCCCACTCCTTGTCTCACCCTCTCACATATAGCTCTCTCTCTCTCTCTCTCTCTCTCTCTCTCTCTCTCTCTCTCTCTCTCTCTCTCTCGACAACCACCTTGCCGTTGGTGAGAGAGCTTGTGTGATCTGTTTGAATTTTGCTAGCTATGCTGGGGGACATTTAGTCCAGTTGGGTTACCCGTGCCAGAAAGGTAGCGTTATTAGGATCCTGACTAAGAGTTGTCAAATCTTCATGTTAATATTAAGTTTCACAACTGCTCTTCAACTGTCCTAACAAAAAAAAAAAAAAAAAAAAAAAAAAATCTTCATCACTTTCGATATAAGTTTTTATTGTTAAGGACCTCACCAGCTACCTTATGCCGTGTGAGAAGGGAGGCTTTGGAACCTCCTAAAACAACGCCTTTTAACGCTCACAGGTTTCGAAAGGGCTGAGATTGAAGGGATCTCAGGCGTGTGGGGTACGAGTAATGGAGATGCCTCAGGACCCCCGTAGGTATTCTCTTAGATTAATAAGCCTGACCAGCTCCCTGTGACCGTTCTTAGGTGCCTAAAGGCTCGACTGCTCTTTGGTGAGAGAGCTTTCGTGCCTCGCTGGCTGCCAGGCCAGTAAAAGATCTCGGATTAAGTCGTGGACATTTAGTTTTACTATTTGCTTTAAGTTTGGCCGCGGATGGAGGATTAGTAGGGATTAGTAGGACGACGGTTACACTTCAAGCACCCCTGTCGAAAAATCAGAGTCCCATTTACTTAGGACTCTTGTGCTGCTCAGTTGGGAGCTGCGGCACGATTGGGGCCGTCCGACCCAGGGGAGACCTTAGGGTTGGTGTGCTTGGCTCATAAGGTTTCTGTTGGCCGAACGACCGAAAACCTTCTGGAAGTAGGCGGATGAGACTTATGCGAGACCAAATCACACTACCCTTTCTTTTATATTATTGGTCTGAAATTGAATTAGAGCGAGATGACTGGTCCATCAGCAAGAAAATTTACATGTACTACATGCAAGGTGTACCGCTGGTGTGAGGACTTCAGCGGGAGGAGTGCGAGCGACCTAGACTCCTCGAGTGTCTGCGACTTTTGCAAACTCGAGGAGAGGTTGATGAAGCACATCTCGCTGCTCACGAAGGAGAACAACTCCCTAAAGGAGGAAGTTCTCCGAATGAACTCGCAGAGGTGTGACTGCCATGTGAGAGACGAGGCAGTCCAAGGAGCTTCTTCACCGGAGAGCTCCACTACGGCGGTAAAGAAGAAGAAGAAGAAGAAGAACAAGAAAAAGAACAACAAGAAGAACAACAACAAGAAGAAGAACAGCAACAATGAAGAGGGAGAAGAGACTGCAGAAGGAAAAGATACTGCAGAAAAGTGTGATGAAAAAGAGGAGGGGAATATGGAGAAGGGAGAAAAACCCAAGAAGACAGTTGAGGAGGGATTAGAAGAAAGTGAGGAATCAAATAAGAAGGAAAAGAAAATGAAGAAGAAAAAGAAGAAGAAGAAGCAACCTGGAGGAAGTGACGAGCCCGGCAGGAATTCAAAACACTCTCGGGTTCCTCACAAGGCATCTCGTGCTCCTACCAAGGAGAGGCCTGTGGATATACACATTGTAGGTGATTCCCAGGCACGAGGGCTGCAACCCCTAATGGCAGATCGCCTTCACACTTCTGTGAAGGTGAATTGTTTGCCAGGTTATGGCAATGCTGACCTCCGAAAGGAAGCTGAGAGGATCCAAACGTCCAGATCTTCTGTCATTGCACTCATGGTGAGTGGTAATGACATCTACCTGAGAAATGGTAGAGTAGGCATGACTGAAGGAGTCCTCTCGGATGTGATCGGTGCAGTAGATGACTGTGGGTTAAAAACCCGCAGAAGGGTAGTTGTCGGCATGCTCCCAAGGAGAGGCCCTTTAGGGACTGCTCTGTCAAAGAACATTGCAGTAAATCAGCGCCTGGCTGATTTGTGTACTGCCGAGGGGGTGTTCTTTGTGGACCCCTACACCTCACTCTTTGGTAGAGACGACCTCTACCAGAGGGATGGCACACATCTCTCACTAAAGGGGAAAGAAGTGCTTTCCAAATTAATGGAAGACGCCGTCCGACGATGTCTCAGGAGCACTCGACCGAGCGTGGAGGAGAGCCCTCGTCGCTATGCTAGAGTGACCCCAGAGAAGACATTCGCTGAGATCCTGAAGAAGGATATCCCCAGCACTACCAAGACAATGTCCAAACCGGGAAACGGAGGAGTATAGGGAGCCCTGCAGTTGGGGGTTCCCTGAAGGTTCTATTGTTCAACGCCAGGTCCATCCGAAACAAGTTTTTGGAACTGCGGGCCCTCGTTGCGACAGAGGAACCCGAGATGGTGGCCATAACGGAGTCATGGTTGAGAACCTCAGACAGAGATCTTGAAGGGGAATTCGTGATTCCAGGCTACCAACTCTTCCACAAAGATAGAGAGGACAGAGGGGGTGGTGGTGTGCTGTTGTATGTAAAGAACTCCATCAAATCGATGACCTGCAACATCACATCGAACCACGAGCTCCTTGGAGTTGACCTAGAAATAGGCACTGCAAAATACAGAACCCTGCTGCTTTATAGACCCCCTGGACAACTCAGTGAGATGGACAGGGACCTATACCAGTTGCTGGGTGAACTAGTGGACGGCAGGGTGTGCATCCTTATGGGGGACTTCAACACACATGTTGACTGGGAAACCAGAGAGCCCTCTGCCGAGAACACACCACTCTTGGAGTTTGTAAATGATGAATTCCTCACTCAATGGGTAAGGGAGCCAACAAGAGGTGCTAACATACTCGACTTGGTCCTCACCTCAGAGGATGACATCATTCAAGACCTCTCTGTAAACGAAGAAATAGGTGGAAGCGACCACAAGCTTATAAGATTTTCAGTTAAAGTCCCTAATATGGAGTCCGTGACCCCGGTGCATAGAAAATTAGACATGGGGAGAGCGAACTTTGCAGGTCTTCGTGAAAGTGTTGCTGAAATGGAACTAGAGGAGGGAGAGAGTGCTGATGATCTGTGGAGGTCATTCTTGTTTTCCTTCATGGAACTTCAGTCGCGCTTTATTCCTCTGAAGGGAACAGGTCAGAAGTTCATTCAACCTAAGTGGTTTAATCGGGAAATCCGTAACCTACTAAGGGAGAGGAGAACTGCGTATCGTCGAGCGAAGACATCTGGGGACTTTGACGGTCATAGAAGACTGAATCGAAACGTGAAGTCCAAAATAAGGGCGGCTAAGCGTGCTGAGGAGGTCCGTGTGGCTAGACTCTGCAAAGAGAACCCCAAGGAGTTTTTCAGTTATGTGAATGGCCGTAAACCAATCCGACGCAGGATCGGTCCCTTGGTGAATGAGGATGGAGCATTGATGCACTCTGATGCAGAAAATGCTAACCTCTTAAATGAGTATTTCTCTTCAGTGTTCTCTGAGGAGAGTGGTCCCATTCCCGAACCTTTGGACTCCTTCAGTGAGAAGTTGGAGTCAATGGTCTTCACCCAAGAAGAAATCGAGAGAAAAATAATCGAATTAAAAGCAAACAAGTCCCCCGGTCCGGATGGGTTCTTACCTAGAGTGCTGAAAGAAGTGCATGGTGAAGTATCACGGCACCTGTGCATGGTCTTCAACAGGGTAATCCAGACTGGATGCGTTCCTAGAGACTGGCGTGAGGCAGAGGTGACTCCTATCTTCAAGAAGGGAGATGCTAGCCAACCGTCAAACTACAGACCCATCAGTTTAACCTCGATAGTCTGTAAACTCATGGAGAGCATCATGGTGGACAAAATAACAGCACACTTAGAATCAAATTTGCTACTGAGGGGTTCCCAGCATGGGTTCCGGCAGCACCGGTCATGCCTCACAAATCTGGTGGAATTCTTCCATTTTGTTTTCAGTGAGCATGATCGGGATAAAGCGGTCGATGTTGTCTACTTAGACTTTCAGAAAGCCTTTGATAAGGTACCCCACCACCGCCTCCTTCGGAAAGTGCGTGCACTGGGCATAGACGGAAATGTGGCAAATTGGATAGAGAACTGGCTAAGTGACAGACGGCAGCGGGTGGTAGTGAATGGACAGGCTTCAGAGTGGGTGCCCGTTACTAGCGGCGTTCCCCAAGGTTCTGTTCTGGGACCACTACTGTTTATCATCTATGTTAATGACGTGGATGGTGACATGGTTGCCAAGATTTCCAAATTCGCCGATGATACTAAGCTTGGTATGAATGTCGCGAAAGAAGGAAATACTACCCGCTTACAAGAAGATCTTAGGAAGATCGGGGAGTGGTCTGACACGTGGCAAATGCCATTTAACGTGAACAAATGCAAAGTTATGCATATAGGCCACAGAAACCCCCGAACAGAGTATAACCTTAAGGGCAATGCTCTCGTAAGCACTGATACTGAGAAAGACTTGGGTGTAACTATCACCAGTGACCTCAAGTTCTCAAAGCAGTGTATTGAGGCTGAGAAGAAAGCCCAAAGGATGTTAGGGTACATAAAGCGACAGTTTGGATACCGGAACAAGGAGATAGTACTTTGTCTGTACAATTCCCTTGTCCGACCGCACCTGGAGTATGCAGTCCAGTTTTGGAGTCCTTTTTACCGAAAGGATATCGCGAGATTGGAACGAGTGCAAGCCAGGGCAACCAAACTTATACCCTCTCTTAGACACAAGAGCTATAAAGATCGGTTGGTAGAACTCGACCTGTTCTCTTTGGAAACCCGGAGACTGCGTGGTCAGCTTATCGAGGTGTTTAAAATACTACGAGGCTTTGACAATGTAGACTACAGGGACATTTTCCAACTCAGTGAGGGCACAACCAGGAATCATGGCTACAAACTTGAACTGAAGCGATACAACCGTGATCTGTGTGGTAAGTTCTTTACATACAGCATCTGCGGTACTTGGAACGCGCTTCCTGCTGATGTAGTCAACAGCAACTCTGTGGATCAGTTCAAGTCCAGATTAGACAAAGCCTTAAATCACCGTCTAGGTGTTTAAGCCGTTGTGCGAGTGTTCCTTGATGGTTTCACATGACACATTCGAGGACGGTCGCCTACTTGCGCAACTAAACCCACAGGTACCCTCTTTGTATGGATCGTAAGGTCTTCTAGGGTACTTCTTTTCCTTGTAACTCCTTGTAACTCTCTCTCTCTCTCTCTCTCATTAGAACACCCTTTTTTCTTCTGCATCTACACACACTCTCTCTCTCTCTCTCTCTCTCTCTCTCTCTCTCTCTCTCTCTCTCTCTCTCTCTCTCTCTCTCTCTCTCTCTTGCCTTTTGTCTTTGTAGTCAGTCATCTCTTCTATCTCCATTTCCTCTCTCCTCCCTTCTCTTCCCGTCCCTTCTTATCTCATCATCTCCCCTCCCCCTTTTTTCCTTTCCCTCTTTTTCCCTCCAATCACATCTCCCCCCTCCTTCCCTCTCTTTTTATCTCCTCCCCCTTTCTCTTTCCTTTGTCTTCCTCTCATTCTTTTTTTTTGCTTCTCCTCTTCCTCCTCCTTTCCCTTCTCCTCCTCCTCGACTTTAATTCCACTCAACCATTTTCCCTTCCAATTTAATCTAGTCTCGTTCCTCTCATCTCCATGTTTCTTCTCCTCATTTCCTCTCTCTCTCTCTCTCTCTCTCTCTCTCTCTCTCTCTCTCTCTCTCTCTCTCTCTCTCTCTCTCTCTCTCTCTCTCTCTCTCTCTCTCTCTCTCTCTCTCTCTCTCTCTCTGTCGTATTGATTTCCTCATTCCATCTCTCATTCTCTGTGTGTAGTCAGCGTGTTGAGAATTTTGTATTAAAGAGGTTTGCCTACTTGAAGATGCAGTATTGATTATTATTTTATGAAAGTTATTGTAGTAGCAGCTAGTGTAGGAGTAGTAGTAGTAGTAGTAGTGGTGGTGGCAGTAGTAGTATTAGTAGTAGTTGATGTTGTAGTAGTAGTAGTAGTAGTAGTAGTAGTGGTGGTGGTGTTGGTAGTAGTAGTGGTAATAATAGTAGTGGTGGTGGTAGTAGTAGTAGTAGTAGTAGTAGTAGTAGTATGAGTATCTTTATAGTATTGATTTGTTGTGATTGTGATGTTGGAAGAGGTAATTAAGATCGTTGTTTCTCGTTATACAGACTACAATGCTGGTAAAGGTGATAGATAGATAGCCTTGGTAGCCTAGCTGGTAGTGGTGGTTATGAGCTGTTGTTGTGATTATGCTTATGTCTTGTAGTAGGTGTGCCATTGGTAGTTCTGATTGTTGTAATGGCACTGTTGTTGTTGTAGTTATGAAGGAGTATATAATTATAATAGTTGTGGTTGTGCCTTTGGAAGTTCTGATTGTTGTAATGACACTGTTATTGTTGTTGTAGTAGTTATGAAGGACCATATATAATAGTTGTGGTAACACGCGTAAGTCATTATTGTAGGTGGTTGATCGATTTATTTGTTAGTTGTAAATATAAGTTGCATTGTTAGAATAGTTGAGGTATGAGCTTCGTGTAATAGTGATGATAGAGGTGACAGTTTTAGTTATTATGGTAGTTGCTTTTAGTGGTAACGTAGCGGTGGTTTGTGGTCCAGAGTGTGTGTTTATATATATCAAGTGTTTGTGGTTTCCGTGGCTGGAGAGTTAATGTGTGTAGACTCCCTTTCTCCCTTCTCTCTCTCTCTCTCTCTCTCTCTCTCTCTCTCTCTCTCTCATTACTGCTCCACCTCCTTCACTCAGTCCAACTTTCCCCTGCCCCGCTTCCAACTCTCCCTCCTCCTCCTCCTCCTCTTTCTCCTTCTCCTCCTCCTCCTCTTTCTCCTTCTCCTCCTCCTCCTCTTTCTCCTTCTCCTCCTCCTCCTTCTCTTTCCTCCTCCTCCTCCTCCTCCTCCTCCTCCTCCTCCTCCTCCTCCTCCTCCTCCTCCTCCTCCTTCTTCTCCTTCTCCTCCTCCTATTACCTTTCATCATCTCATTGCTACCACCCATCCTCATCTTTCTCGAACCAATCACAATACCTTCTTTACAGAATTGATTATGTTTATATATGATAAGAATATACGGAAGTAGAAACGAGTAGGTTATGTTACGGAAGAGCACTGTAATGTAAAAAGTATGGAAATAGTAAGAGAAGGTAGGAACAGAAAAGTGGGAAGGGTAGAAAAGATGTACAGTCTGCAGCATAAATTCGCTTCCATCTCACATACTAAATAATACTAATAGGACCAGATAGTTGTATTCTGAACCAATTTCTATTCCAACAACATGTGCAATTTACCATATGAAAACTATATCTATCATCTCTGCATTAAAATTCTATTACAACATCACTATATATAGCTAATACATATACACAGGTGGAAATGAAGCGAACTTAAGCTGCCGACTGTACATACAAGGTCAAGTGAGTAAATGAGAGACGAGGTGGAACAGAAAAATGGCAAGGGTACAAAAGATGAGCAAGGTCAAGAGTGTGTGTGGAAGAGGAGGGTGTGGGGAGGAAACCATAACGAACCTTTACTGTAGCAAACTGTAATAGAATGATGGAATGTGTTGGCAAGGTTTGTTTACATAAAGTTCCGGTCTGTTGATGGATGCAGTGTAAAAGGAAGGGGATAGATTAGGAAAGGAGAGATACATAGCAGCACGTGTGGGTAAAGAGAGAGAGAGAGAGAGAATGAGAGAGAGAGAGAGAGAGAAGGAAAGGATAGCAGAACCAGGTAAACAGATACATTACGGTATTGCACTTGGGAGAAAAGAAAGAAAGAGTGAGCATGTGGTAAAGGAAGCGAGGCATGGTTGGTAAACAGGAAGATACCAATAGGCTTATTATAACCTCTTACCTTGCTTGCTCTCACTGTATGCTGCTTGGTTGGGGGGAGGGAACAGAGAGGGTGGTGGTGGTGGTGGTGTAGGGCTAGGTGTGTGTGTGTGTGTGTGTGTGTGTGTAAGGAAGGTAGGGAGGAGAAGGAGGAGGAGGGTGTAACTAGGGATGAATGTGTAGGGGATAGCATATAAGAGATAAAGCTTGAGTGTAAGGAGGGAGAACAAAGCGTGTTTTAATTAAGAAATGAGAGAATAGAGAGGTGTAACTTAAAGTGTAAGTTGGGAGAAAAGTGTGGGTTTATGGGTGAACAACTGAGAGTGTAGGTAGGCTAAGGGACAGTAGGGTATGTAAGGAAGGTGAGGGTGCAAGGGAGAAAATATAGTGTATAGGGTAAAGGGCGATAGATTGTAAAGAGGAAAGACTGAGAGGGTGTCGTCGGCTAAGGGAGGAGATAAAGGGTGTATTCAAAGGGTGATGAGGGTGGAAGAAGGGAATTAGAGTGTGGAAGGGAGAAAAAAAGAAGGTGCAAGAATGGAAAATAGAGGGTGGAAGGGAGAAAAAAAAAGCGGGTGTAAGAATGGAAAATAAAGGGTGTAAGGGAGATAACAAGAGGGTGTAAGAAGGGAGAATATAGGGTGTAAGGGAGAGAAAAAGAGGGTGTAAGGGAGAAAAAAGAGGGTGTAAGAAGGGAAAATAGAGGGTGTAAGGGAGAAAAAAGAGGGTTTATGAGGCGATGTGGGTGTAAAGAGGGTGTAGGGAGAATAAGGGTGGTCGTAGGTGGCAGCCTCGGAATAATTGAAGTGTTAAATTAGACCAGAATGTGCAGGGGGTGGGGCGGGGGGGGGGGTGCTGCCTAGGGGTGTATGGGGGGAGGGGGGGTGTATGAGGTGACCAGGGGGAGTGAAAAGGAAAGGACATTGAAGAGAGAGAGAGAGAGAGAGAGAGAGAGAGAGAGAGAGAGAGAGGGAGGGAATAGGGGATGGGATGTGGTTTAGTGATCAGTGTTAAATGCGGATGTGAATAGCAGGATTAGCCTACCTTGTCTGGCTGGGAAGAGAGAGTAAGGGAGAGGGATGTTGTAGGTACTGTATGGTAAATTGTGGGGGAAACAGATAGAAGGAAGGAAAGAAACGGGATGAAAGAAGAAAAAATAACTGTGTGTGTGTGTGAGAGAGAGAGAGAGAGAGAGAGAGAGAGAGAGAGAGAGAGAGAGAGAGAGAGAGAGAGAGAGAGAGAGAGAAAGAAGAAAAGATAACTGTGAGAGAGAGAGAGAGAGAGAGAGAGAGAGAGAGAGAGAGAGAGAGAGAGAGAGAGAGAGAGAGAGAGAAAGAAGAAAAGATAACTGAGAGAGAGAGAGAGAGAGAGAGAGAGAGAGAGAGAGAGAGAGAGAGAGAGAGGATGTAAGAAGTAATGGAGTGGAAATTTCTGCCAGACTGAAGTTGGTGCCCCTCACTCAACTCCCACTCACCCATCTCCCACTCATTCACTTGCCCCTCTCCCCACTCAGATAACGCACCCATGCAGCTCCCACTCACTTACCGAACTCCCACTCACACAACTTCAGCTCATTCCACTCCCACTCACTTCAAACCATATCTCTCTCAAAAATGTTCCAATCTTGCGAGCAGTTAAAGGGACCCTGTGATGTAGTCAGGGAATTGGAGGTAAATGAGTCCTTCAATTATTGCCACGATACATCACCTATATGGAAGGAGCTTGTTTCGTGGCATAGTCAGGAGGAATCGGAAGCCTCCAATACTCATACACGATCACAGGGTCCGTAAGGGAAATATAAGAACAGCAAAATAAAATGAAGGAAAGTGGAAAGGAATGACGGTGAGAGGAAAATAAGAATTATAATTAGTGTAAGGTAGGGGAGACTTTGTAAGGAGGAAATGAATGGAAGGGGAGAGTGTGAGGGGGTATGGGAGAGGAAGCAAAAGAGGGAGGGGTTGTCAGGTGTGGGAAAGGAAGGAAATGGAAGGTGAAGGTTGGATGTAGGAGTGATTTGGTGTGAAAGGGGAGGAAAAAGAAGGGGAAGGTAGGTAGGGGATGGAAAGAGAAGAGGAAGAAAAAGAAGAGGAAAGTGGGAGGGAGGGAATGGATGTGAAAATATGGATGTATAAAAATAGGGGATAAGGAGTGGAAAGGAATGGAAAAGGAAAATGGGATGGAAGGAGGGAATGAATGTAGGAGAATAGGGGATAAAGGGGAATGGGAAGGGGAATCTTGGGAAGGAGGGAGTCAGGAAGTGGAGAGAAAGAGTATAGAACAGTAAACAAACAACAACAGATTTATACATCCTCACCAGCTGGTCGTAATGGTGAGATATACCGTACACTTGAACAAACAAAATAATCTTGGTACATTGGCTGGGCCCCGTTTTGTGAAATTATGGATACCGGTATATCTGATACAAGAAGAATGTTTCCATATACTTTGTTTAATCAGATAATTCTTTGCGTCAAATAGATTTGTCTGTCGTTAAGGATCCTGTGATCGTGTATGAGAATTGTAGGCTTCTGATTCCTCCTGTGTAACCTATGCCACGAAACAATCTAATTCCATATAGGTGGTGTTTCATGGGAAAATTTGGAGAAGTTTCAGTTTTCTTACTATATCACAGGGTCCCTTAAGCTGAGAAAAATACAATTAAGGACATAAGGTATATACCGTGTGCTAAAGGTTGAAGAGGTTGTGTATCCAGTCAAACAAATATTGCTACCGATATTAACCACACTTCATAGAACACAGATGAAATATTGCATCAGAATAAAGTCATGAAGACATAACATGATGTAAGTAAGCAATATAGGCTAATTGCTTCATCATACATAGACCAACTTAGTTAAGATGGTGGTCAGTGTACTCGAATATTCACAGACATATAATTGCCATATCTCGCAGACAGCTCTTGCCACTGTACAGCAGGCTTTACTATGCAACTGTATTAAACTTTCTGAGCGTGTGAGCTGTAACTTTGCTGGACTGGGAAACACGGAATCTTGGAAGTAATATCGAAATATTGGTGATACAAGTTATACTTTACAGTTGTCTGAAATAACGCTATTGGATTTTGTTTATACAATTTGATATGCTCAACTAACGTTTTGAAAATGTCATAACGCTCACTAAATTATTATAAAAGATGAAGACGAGAAAAAAATAAAGTGGTTCATTGAAGAAATTAATGAAATCCAGTCATATGGAAGTAATACAGTAACAGCTGCTTTGTATGATACAGTGCAGATATAATTAAGGTGGCGAACAATGCCTACCACAACATTTGCATCTTAATCAATGTTTACTTCCTCAGTATATGTCTGTATCTGTAGGAAAATCAATTGACAGGGCGAGATTTTTTTTTCTGTCGTGCATGTGTGTATGCGCTTGTGTGTGTGGAACTTATGAGTTTACGTTTGTGAAGAGAGTATGATACAGCAGACATAATTCTCTAAAGTGTTTCGACTTAGGACGTAAGACCTCCTGGCCATGGTATGCTTCAAGTCAGCACACACACACACACACACACACACACACACACACACACACACAGTTTCTTCACTGACAGCACGGTACTATATAAAAGAACACACACAAACAAACAAACACATACATACACGCACAAACAAGCACACATACATACATACGCAATTCATTCATTAACGGCACTGTTTACTAATTAAAGAAAGAAAAATTGCTTTGTATTATTGTGTAGCCTAATGTGAAAGATTTGCTCTCTTAAGCATTATCTTCATTCTTCTTGTTCAGTCTTGTTTACACGGCAGGCCAGAGGCAATGTTTGTACAGAGAGGGAGAGGTAGGTAGGGAGGGGGAGAGGAAAGAAAGAGATGTGGGAAGGAATGACGGAGAGAAGCAGGGAAATATAATCAAGGAAGGGTAAGTTGAGAGTGACATGGGAGAGAAAAGATAATGAGGAAGGTGGAGAGAGAGGGAGCTATTGAGAAATGAGGGAATGGAAAATGTGTAGCGATTTAATGAATGAGAGGTAAAAAAAAACAAGAGAGAAGGTAATGGAGAATTAAAAGAATAAAGATGTAACGGAGTACTGTACATAGAAGAAAAAGGAAAAAGGTAAGAAAAGAAGAAGAGGGAGTAATGGAAAGAGAAAGGAAAGGAATATATGAGTTGAAAATATCATTACTGTGGTAGAAAAAGTCAGTAAGATTGGGACTGAAAAGAAAATGAGAGAAGGGGAAAGGATTAGAAAATACGAATGGAAATAGTATAGTAGTCAGAGAGAGAGAGAGAGAGAGAGAGAGAGAGAGGAACAGAAGGATTTAAAGAGAAGTGATGAGACAAGGGATGAGACAGAGGAAAAGAAATAAGGGAAGCAGAGAAAGGAGACGACCAGAGAGAGGAAATAGGATAAGGGGAGAGAAGGTTCGACGAATGAGGAGAAACAGAGGACGGCAACAAAGAAACTAGACGAAAAGGGAAGAAGAAACAAAGGCGAGAGAAGTAAGGGAAGGGAGAGAGAGGTATATAATGGAAGAACTCAAGAGGGAGGAGGAAGAGAAAGGGGAATAAAGAGGAAATATAGATAACGGAGGATGAAGA
>JAWQEG010001414.1:0-17209 GCA_033782935.1 Petrolisthes cinctipes | reverse complement strand
ACTCTGGGGGAATCAAGGCACTCCATTGTAAACAAAAGTGAATTACCCCTTCAGCTGTATAAGATATAAGATAGACGGGAATGGTATACTATATATTATATCCTGCATGGGCAACCCTACTAAATCTTTCCTGACCTGATGTTGCTAGAAGGATGGAACTCGTTGTAGGCGGGGAGGTGCAGCTGGTGATGTATAGATAGTGAGGGGTTAGTGTGGAAGGAGGTGAGGGAGAACGAGGTTGTGTGGAAGGAGGCGGATAGAGGGAAGATGGGGTTGTTGGTGTGGAAGGAGGTGAGGAAGAATGATGTAGTGTGGAAGGAGGTAGATAGAGGGAAGATTGGTGTGGAAGGAGGTGAGGAAGAATGAGGTAATGTGGAAGGAGACAGATTGAGTGAAAATGGGGGTTTTGGTGTAGACACTGTAGAGGGAGGTAAGAGAAGTGAGGTACAGTAATGGAGGAGAATAAATGGAATAATGAGGTAGATGGTGAATAGGGAGATAAGGGAAGTGAGGTAATGTGTGCGAAGACAGAGGGAGATAATAATTGTACGGTACTGTATTGTCGAAGGCAGAGACCGAGACTGAGACTGAGGTATATGTGGAAATGTGTCTTTAATTGTGAGAGTTGGAAATGGAAGGGGTGTAATACATCTCGTGTTGTTGGTCAGTCCAGGAGGAAGGTGGAGGGTATAATGATGTGATATGTATGGTGAGTGGACGGCTGGCCAGGGGTGCGAAGGGTGAACGAGATGGATAAAGTTTCATTCAGTGTATAGGCAAAGGCGTTGTAGTAGGCTCTTGGGTAAATGTGTAAGTGTAGTGGTGTCGGAAGTGGTTGGAAGTGGGCGTTGTAGTAAAGTTGGTAGTTGGGGAAGGAAAAAATGGTGTAATGAAGAAGGTATGATGGATAAAAGGTTTGGGTATATGGGTAGGAGTATAGGGGAGTGTTTGAAAGTGGAATTTAGCAAGGGTATGTATGGTTAATGGAAAAAGGTGTAGAAGGAGGGTGATAATGGAAGGGGAAGGAAGGGTTTGAAAGGGGGGTAGATTGTGTGTGTAGAGAATATTTGAGCAGCGTGGTTAAACCAGAAAAGAATTAGTGGAAAGTGACAGAGGAGAGAGGGAAGAGGGTAGCAAGAGAGGAGAGAGGAAAGATGAGAAAACTGAGGGGAGAGAAGCTGTGTGAGAGAAGGGAGAAATAAGAGAAGAAAGACGAGTTAGAGAGTAGAGAGGACGTCAGTGAGGGAGAAGTGAAATGGAAGGGACGGGACATAAAGGATTGGATGAGAATGGGAGAGGGAAGACGTAGACGGAATGAAGGGTGTGAAAGATATGAGTGACAAGAGTGTTAGGGAAGGGAGAGGAGACGAAGAGGTGGTGAGAGGCGACAGTGTACGAGAATAATAGTGAGAGTTGACATTGGGAATAATATGGTGAGGAGTTACAAATTTTCTAGGCAGCACACACACACACACCACACACACACACACACACACACACACCACACACACACACACAACGCGGCGTGAGTCCAAGTCGGTCGAGCTAAATATATATATGAAAAAAAAAAAAAAAATCCCTCGGAAACTCGTGGTCCAATTTGACGGGGGAAGGAAGAAAGATCCATTTCGTGCCGAGAATAAATCCAGAAAAAGGAGATAGATATTTTAGAGCCTTCCAGTACCTTTTAACTTTGACGGAATTGTGTGTGTTGTGTTTTTGTTGCTCCGTTGCTCTAATGGAAGTTGGAAACCTCAGGCTGCTGGATCCCCATTCGCAAGGCAAGGTGGAGAGAGAGAGAGAGAGAGAGAGAGAGAGAGAGAGAGAGAGAAGAGGAGAGAGAGAGAGAGAGGGATACAAACGAATTGGGCAAACATACATACAGACAGACAGACAGACAGACAGACGGAGGGAGGGAGAGAAAGATAGACGGTATTTATATCTTTCAGTTCGCAAGTGGGAAAGAGGAAGGGAAAAAACAACCGTATTTTTACCCCACTGGGTGAAAAAGAGTGAGATTTGTATTTCCATCCTTCTATTCCTGACACTGAATAAGGAAAATAGAGACAGGAGATAGGTAGATATTTCCGTGCAGCATAATTTCAGTCAAGGAGAGAGAGAGAGAGAGAGAGAGAGAGAGAGAGAGAGAGAGAGAGAGAGAGAGAGCTAGTTTATGTCTACCATTGGCAGGATTAAGGCCAGGCAGAGAGGAATACAGATAAGTTCAACCCTTTCATTGGCAAGTTAAGAGAGGTAGTGATATTTCTTACCCCCGATCCCCGATATATTTTTACGTGTCAGTCCTGTGTGAGTGGGTGTGGGAAAAAAAAAATCATACCTTATTATGAAATGCTTTATAACAGGGAGGCAAAGGGTGGTTTTCAATCCCTATCCCACAACAGAAATGAGAGAATTATATATTTTTTCAGGCGTAATGGGTGTATGGTTGAAAAGGAGATGGTTGTGGAGGTGGTTGTGGTGGTGGTTGAGGAAGTGGTTGGTGTTAGTGGTTGTGGTGGAGGAGGTGGTTGTAGTGGTGGTGTTGGTGGTGGTGGTTGAAGAGGAGGTGGTTGTGGTTTTGGTTGTGGTGGTGGTTGAAGAGGAGGTGGTTGTGGTGGTTGAGGAGTTGGTTGTGGTGGTGGGTTGTGGGAGGGTATGGGTGGGAAAGGGGAGAGCCAACCCACCATTTATTGCTCCCCATTACACGTTGGTGCCGTCTCACAACTTAATGGAGTAAGGGGAGAGGTTGGAGTGGTGCATGGGACTATAAGGGAGGGCTGGCAAGAGGGAGGGGATGGATGGAGTGGTGGGAGATTAAGGAGAGGAAATGGGAGGAGTGCTTTGGCTAGCTAGGAAGAGTGAAGGGGGAAGTTTTGTGTTGGTAAATCTGGAGCAACCGAATCATCCAAACTATTCCAAGCAACAGAACACTATGCTCTTCTAGTCCTGTTTCCTAGCATACTTTGGAGGAATCATGGCACTCCAATGTACCAAAAAAGGAATTACCACCTTAAAAAGAAGGTGGTGGTCGTGGTGGGACGGAGGATGCAAGAGATATTAGTTAGGAAGGAGTGGGCTGGATGTTCAGAGATCGGTGAAGTGAGAATAAAGATATATACGCCAAGAAAAGTGGGGTGGTTGGTTGTGGGTTTAGGAAAAAGAAATGAAAAAAAAAAGTGATCGTGAGAAGTAGGAAAAAGATCCGAGTGAGTGAGTGGATGGTGTTGAGGAGTTAGGAGGTCAGGAAGGTGAGGCAGTAAAGGGATGGAGAGGGAGTGAAGGGAGGGGAATCAATGGAGGATGGTTAGTGGATGGAAGAGGGAGTGGAGGGAAGGGATCAATTGAGGGATGGTTAGTGGATGGAAGAGGGAGTTGAAGGAGGAATGAGAGATGAGGCAGTTGAACGAATGGTTGATGAAGGAAAGATGGAGTGGTTGAGTGAAAGGAGGAGAGGGAAGGAAATAGAGAGAGAGAGAGAGAGAGAGAGAGAGAGAGAGAGAGAGAGAGAGAGAGAGAGAAGTTATAGGAGGGGTGGTGGGTGGAGGGGGAGACTGGGGTATAAAGGGGGAGACGAGGGCCAAACTTAATTGGGGCGTCTCATTTTATGGTTCCTGGTGAAAAATTTAAGGCGTCAAATTTCTTATCATGCCTGCTCCCCCTGACTCTACACCCTATACCCCTCCCTTACCTACCCTTGTGTCTTATCCCTGACCCTGACTACCCCTCCCTTACCTACCCTTGTGTCTTATCCCTGACCCTGACTACCCATCCTTTACCTACCCTTGTGTCTTATCCCTGACCCTGACTACCCCTCCCTTACCTACCCTTGTGTCTTATCCCTGATCCTCTCCCTTATACCTGACTCTGACTACACCTCTCCTAACTATATATCCTTGTCTCTTGTCCCTGACCCTCTCCCTTATACCTAACCCTGACTACCCCTATCCTACCTACCCTTGTCTCACATCCCTGACCCTGACTACTCCTCCCCTACCTATCCTTATATTTTATCCCTGACCCTCTCCCTTATACCTAAACCTGACTACCCCTCTCCTACCTATCCTTGTCTCTTGTCCTTGATCCTCTCTTTTATCCCTGACCCTGACTCCTGCCCCTAATCCTAACTCCCACTCCAGACCCTTGCCCTTGGTTTCTGCCATTGACTATGACTCCTAGTTCTGACTCTTGCCCCCTGACCCTTTCTCTGCAATGATGGTTCAATCAAGTCTAGTTTACTTTTCACGTGTGTCAACCAACTTCTTCGTAAGTGACTGAGCCAATTGGATGAACATTACAAACATAAATTGCATAGAGTAACAGGTATTGTTTTCCATAATTCAGTGAGTTCTCGTCACTCGAAAGTATTGTAGAACTATTAAACTTCATATGCAGAAAAAAGTAGTCTGACAGCTGACAGATCAAAATATATGACTGACAGAATAACTACATTGGTAAAGTTGTGCACGTACTGGGAATGTATGCATCTATTATAAGTTTGTACGTAAGTATGCGTGTAGGTGTACGTATATCATGTATGTCTGACAAATGGTGTATTATAATGTGTATTCTGTTGCAGGTATATCAGTGCCAAATTTATTGAAGCGTGTGTGCATAATTTCCCTCGTGCAACATCATGGCCGTGTATATATCTTCATCAGTGTCAAATGGTAACTTATAATTGCATTAAATATTACTCATTACACGGGATGGGACTGAGGTTCGTACTGTACTTACATATAGCCAGCCTCTGTGTACTACCTACCCAAAAATTACACACGAACGTAATGTCGAAAAAAAAAAAAAAAAAAAAATTATAATAAAAAAAAAAAAAAAACTCACCTATGGATTATTATAGGTAATTTCAATATAAGAGTGGTTCCAATATTTTTTTTTTTTTTTGCCGACTGTACACTTTCATTGCTACCTGTACGGAACCTGCATTTGCATAAGTACATTCATTTATTCATTCATTCATACATACATACGAGGAGCAAACACAAACACTGCTATGGGGGTGAAAATTAAATAGATGCTGGGTGGTGGTGGTGGTGGGTATTGAGGGAGACTTGGCAATAAGGGCTAAGTTGTATATGTTATAGTGTATGCGTTCTCACCCTTACAGTCTCATGTTTATGCTTTCAGTCCTACATACGCGAATATACGGTCTCACATTAAGGGTTATACGCACACATACGTACGCTTTCACACCAGTTAATTCACACACACACATACGCTTTCACACCAGTTAATTCACACACGCACACGCACAATTTCACGTTGCATGCACACATTTACCGTTGTACACATGCATACTCACATATAATTTTTCACGCGCACATACCCACGTATACGTTTTCACATTTAAACCCATATTAGACGCTTTTTCTCTCTCTCACACACACACACACACACACACACACACACACACACACACACACACACACGGACGCTTTCTCATAATACAGCATAAGTATATTAAGTTTGCACGCACATATGCCCTCAGTTACGATTATATACACACACACACACACACACTTCGCACATCCTGCTGTCGCTTGTAAATTCTCCAAATTACGAAAACTCTCATTAAATATACGAAATAGATTCAGGGGGATTTCGTAAACTTGAAAGTAACAAGATTTTACGCCCCCCAAATGGCCCCCCCACCAGCTCCTACCGTGTGTGTGTGTGTGTGTGTGTGTGTGTGTGTGTGTGGTTAAATTTGTGAGGAGTAAGTGCATGGCAGGTGAAATGTGGTTGTTAATTGACGAAGAATATGACGAGAAACTGATGACCACTGTGGGAAGAATGTTTGAAGATCGCTGGTAGATTCTTCCATAGTGTAAATGAGCCTTTTGTCATTGGCTGATTATGCACTTTCAACTTTAAATTGTACTGTAATTTGTCCATTAATTATTCAGTCCAGTAGTACAGGGGATTCTGAAGTCCTGCATACTTTTCACTGTACTCGTAACGTAAGGCAGTCCATCTTTTAAAGTGCATGTATGTGTCTGTGTTAATACATATGTGTGTGTATGTATGTATGTGTGTGTGTTAATACATATGTGTGTATACTGTTTGTTTGGGTATGTGTGTGTATGTATGTATGTGTGTGTGTTAATACATATGTTTGTATACTGTTTGGGTATGTGTGTATACTGTTTGGGTATGTGTGTGTTAAGGGGGTAATTCTTTTTTGGTACATTGGAGTGCCTTGATTCCTCAAAAGTATGCTAAAAAACAGGACCAGAAGAGCAAAAATAATGGTATACTGTTGCTAGGAATAGTTTGAAGGATTCAGTTGCTCCAGATTTACCAACACAAAACTTCCACCTTAAGATGTTTGAAATCGTGCGTGGTAGATCTCAGAGACTGCCATAGTGACCCTCAGAAAAATAAAGAGTATAATATAGTCTACATGAACGTGGCAAAGTCTCCTTCAGTACACCCAAAGTAAAAAGTCGTGAGTGGATGTCAGTCTTAATGAGTCCCGCGCAGCGTTCAAGACTCGTAACTCTTCCCAGAAGCAAAAATATGTCGAGGAAATGACCAGCGTTTGTCTTAGTTTGTGAAGGCACTCGAAATAAGACTTTTTTTTTTTTTTTTTTTAACAGTGTAACATAAAAAAAAAAAAAATGATACGAGTAAAGCTATAATATATAAGATAAATGTATGTATGTGATCTTTGGAAATCTCAGACAGAAGGAAGGTGCAGCAGGAATTTAGACTTTGAAAAAACAAAACAAAAAAAACTAGAGGAGGGAAGTAACCATATATATATCATCAGCCTTTAGAGGAAATGTTCCGAAGACCGAAGTAAAAAAACAAACAAAAAAGTAAGGCGGTAAAAAAATATAAAAAAGAGAGATAAGATATAAACTGCTGCTATCGAGTGAATGGTTTGAGAGGAGAGGGATAAAAAATGGACTGAGAGGAAAGAAGGGGAAATTATCTCACTCCTGGGTCAGTGGACAGAGGGGAAGGAAAGGTGAGAGGGAAGAAGAAGGTCAAAGAAAATCTCCCGACTTAGTGACAGGAAAGAGGAAATGAACTGTGTGTGTGTGTGTGTGTGTGTGTGTGTGTGTGAGGAATGAGTGAGAGTCTCTCGGGGAAGTATAATATATAATTCTTAAGGAGATATGACGATTGATAGTGGCTTGAATGTATGGATGTATATATCAATGTATGTATGTATGTATGTATGTATGTGTATCTATCTATCAGTGTATGTGTGTTTGTATGTTTATATGTATGTATGTATTAATCAACGTATGTGTGTGTGTGTATGTTTGTTTGTATGTATGTATGTACTGTATGTATCTATCAATGTATGTATGTATGTATTGGAACTATTTCTCTGTGGTCAGGTGTCAGTCAGGGTGGTTGGTATCTCTGAGAAATGTATCATACAAGGGGAAATTATATGAGAAATTTGTCTGTTTGGAAATTATAATAAGCGATGGACTTTACAGAAATCGTGATGTTAGCTAAAAATAAATGCTGATCACTGGGTTTTAAATTTTTGGATCAAAGGAAATATTACGAGTTTTTCTCCACTCGAGGCAAAAGAATGTATGGGCCTGAATGGGAGTTTTGGCCCATAAATTTGAGAAAGATTAAAAAAGTTTCGGATAGGAACAGAAATTTGCATACAAGTACTTTTATCGAGGCGTTGGCTTAGCATTGGAGACTTGTTTATTTTATTTTTATGTATTGGGTTATGTAAACGTTCTTTCATATGTAAATAAATACACGTATCAAAAGACGCCGTTCTTTGATAGGAGAATTTTCAAGGACCAATTGTAAGCACTCTATCGATTCTAATCTCTCAGTGATACATATATAGGTGTTAATAATAATAATATATCCTTTCACTCCAAGTCCCTCAAGATCATATAAAAATTCGCCTTATAGAATGTATAATGCTTTGCTAACGGGAAACACTTTACTATCGTTGAACTGTAGCATTTCTTTCCCACCTTGCCAACCATGACCCTACTGAATTCTTGGTTTGTAAAGGATGCAGGTATAATTCCGGGAAACGCAAAATCCACACGGTTCATTTGGTGGGATCTTTGGCAATAGTAAGGTTTGTGAGTGGGAGGTGAATTGTGGGTGTTTTGTGGGAGGTGGTTGTGTGAATTGTGGGTGAATTGTGGGACGTTTCTCATGGCTAAAGGTTGGTTGGTCTGTGTCATGCCATTTGTGGATGTCAGAAACAGGAACAGCCTCACACATCATTACCTGTACCCTCATTTCCTCTTACATCTCATTTATTGCACGTTCGACCCCTTTGTGCTCTCGATCTCGTTTGACCTCACCATTTTTGTGCTTTCGACCTCGTTTGACCTCGACCTCTTTGTGATTTCGACCTTGTTTGACCTCGACCTCTTTGTGCTTTCGACCTCTTTGTGCCTTCGACCTCGTTTGACATCACGCTCTTTGTGCTATCGACCTTTTTGTGATTTCGACCTCTTTTTAGATTATAATCAAAGGAAGGACTGAGGAAGGAAAGATGTGTGGACTGCGAAAATTGAGGGTGAAGAAGGAGAGGAAGGCTGTGGTATTGTTGGTGAGGGGAGGGGAGAGGGAGTGCGAGGGGAAAACCAGGATATGGGAGAGGAAGTGAGAGAAAGAGGGTGTCAGAAGGGAGGGAAGAGAGATTGGGAAAGACTCAAAGAAAGGAGGAGCAGGAGGAGGAAAAAAATGTGAATGGAGAGGAAGGGAATGGAAATGAGATTGTAAAGAATGGGAGGAGGAAAAGGATGAAGGAAGGAAAAAGAGGGTTAGACAATGGAGAGAGGAAACGAAGAGGAGGGGAATGGAGGAGAGGAAAGGAGGTGTGAGAGCTGAAGAAAGGGAGTGTGGTGGGAGAAGAAAGAGAGAGAGGGGAAGGTTAAGAAAGGAAGTAGGAGGAAAAAAAAGAGATATAAAGTGAGAGGTAGAGAGCACGAGGTGAGGAAAGTGAAGGGAAACCAGAAGGAAGGTGTGGAAGGAGAGAAATGCATAAGTAAAGGGAATGGGAATTGCAGGGAAGGGAAGAAAGAAGAACACGAGTGAAAAGAGAGGAGAGGAGAGGAAAGCATTGGAATGTTGAGTGAGGAAAGGCATTAAGGAGAGTGATGAGAAGGGAGTGGATATTTTAAATTAAAGAGACGTCGGGTGCTGAAGTGTACATGTGAGAATGAGAACGAGAGGAAAGGAAGGCAAGGCAAGGGGGAATGTTAGAAGAATGGGAAGAGATGAAGGACGGAAAAATATGTACGGTATGTGGGGAGAGGGAAGGGAGAAGAATGAGGAATGGGGAAAAGGAGAACCAGGAGAAGAAAGATAGGTGGCGGAGTGCCAGAGGAAAAAGGGAGTGGGATGGAGGAGTGAGGGAGTCTGAAGGCAGAGAAGAATACAATCCCCATTGAGAAAATTGCAAAGGAGTCAACTGATCAATTATTCAGAGGGACATTATTAAGGAACCCTGTGATGTATAGTCAGATAATAGAAGGTTTGGGAGTCCTTCAAACATTGCCACGAAACACCACCTATATGGAAGGAGCTTGTTTCGTGGTATAGTCAGGAGGAATCAGTAGCCACCAAGTCTCACACACGATCACAGGGCCCTTAAGGCTTTTAACAAGGTCTGGACAAGGGGACTACGGAATGAAATATACGAGGGTGAGGGGAGAGGAAGGGTAAGAAATGAGGGAAGAGGAAAGGTAAGAAAGAGGGGAGAGGAAGGGGAGAAAGGGTAAAGATAGAGGGGAGGGGAAGGGTGGAAAAAAAGAGGGGAAATTAAAGAGGGGAAAGAAGAGAGGGGAGGGTTCGGAACCATCAGGACGGGGGAAAAGGGAGTGAGAGGTAGAGAAAGGACGTGATGGATTGAGAGAGAGAGAGAGAGAGAGAGAGAGAGAGAGAGAGAGAGAGAGAGAGAGAGAGAGAGAGAGAGAGAGAGAGAGAGAGAGAGAGAGAGAGAGTAGAGTAGAAAAAAAAAGAGAGGGAGGTAGGGAGAGGGATGAGGTCAGGGGAATGAGTAGGGAGGATCATAAATAGATATCCAGTCTCGATGAAAGATGAGGGAGGGAGGGAGGGAGGGAGGAGCATTCACCAAAGAAGGAAGGAAAGGAGAACTGAGCGGTGTTGAGGGGAGGGGAAGAAAACTGGGTAGTGATGAAGGGAGAGGAAAGAGAACCAGACAACAATAAAGGGATGGAAAGAGAAGTAGACAACAATGAAGGGATGGAAATAGAAGTGGACGGTGATGAAGGAAGGGACAGAGAACCAGGCAGTGATGAAGGGAGGGACAGAGAACCAGGGAGTGATGAAGGGAGGGACAGAGAACCAGGGAGTGATGAAGGGAGGGACAGAGAACCAGGCAGTGAAGAAGGGAGGGACAGAGAACCAGGCAGTGAAGAAGGGAGGGACAGAGAACCAGGGAGTGATGAAGGGAGGGAAAGAGAACCAGGGAGTGATGAAGGGAGGGAAAGAGAAGCACCCAAAGTTTCTGATCCTAGAATTATCACCTTAATTTTATAACCTCGACTGGACATGACCCCATCCATAGACAAACAAAAAAACAAACAGAGCCATCGTAAAGGTACCACACCACAAAATAATGTTCTTGCCTACCACCCATGAACCGAAGCTGAAACCCACTCACTGCACCATCAGATAACTACTCTAGGCTCCACTATTTAATAAACGCACCATCATAATTATACCAGTACTGTTTTTATTTTTATTTTTTATTCCTTGGCGTCTGGAGGGGAGGTGAATCAATCCTTCCCTTCAGCCAGTAGTGAAATTCTGTCTCCACTTTTCTCTTTATTGACATTTAAGCTCATTTGTTGGGCAATAAAAATCTGTTGAGGAGGAGGAGGAGGAGGAGGAAGAGGAGGAGGAGGAGGAGGAGGAGGAGGAGGAGGAGGAGCAGTTCAATTAATGATTTGGAGATCTCCGAAGCAGCTGCAGCGGAGGAGGAGCGATAATCGATTGAAAAATATTGAAACAGGATCAGCTAAACGGATGACTTGGCTTGTATAAGGGAGGAAATGGTAGGTAGGTAGGGAGGGAGGGAGGCTGGGGTGGGAATGGTGGGAATAGGGAACGAGAATGGAAGGCAGGCAGGCAGGCAGGAGGGGTGGGGATTGGGAACGAGAGGGGAAGAAGACAGGCAGGGAGGGGTGGGGATTGGGAACGAAAGGGGAAGGCAAGTAGGCAGGGGTGGGGATAAGGAACTAGAGGGGAAGGCAGGCAGGCAGGCAGGGAGGGGTGGAGATAGGGAACGAGAGGGGAAGGCAGGCAGGCAGGGGTGGGGATATATAGGAAACGAAGGCACGAAATGAGGGATGGGGAAAAGGAAGGAAAGGGAGAAGTTTGGGGACAGAGTGATAAATTAAGGAAGGAGGTTTTGGGAGAAGATAAGGACTAAGAGGAGGAGAGGAAGAAGAAATAATAGACGAGAAGTTAGAATGATGCAAGAATTTGGGGAGTGTCTTATACATTATTATGATTGATGGAAAGGATGAACGGGAGAAGGAACAAGCTGGGACAAAGAAGAGCGTAAGGAATAGCAGTAGGGACGAATAAAGGGAGAGGTATCGGAAGAAATATGGGGGAGGAGGGGGAAGAATGGAAGAAAGAGGAATTAAGGATGAGGGAGGTGGGAGGATAAAGACGGATGGGAGGGGGGGGGAGGCAGAGTGATTGAAGAGGTCGGGAGATGAAGCAGGGAATCAATCAAGACGCCCTTGAGGTGGAGATGGAGGTTGAGAGAGAGAGAGAGAGAGAGAGAGAGAGAGAGAGAGAGAGAGAGAGAGAGAGAGAGAGAGAGAGAGAGAGAAAGGAGTGAGTACGAGTTCGTGGGTGAAGCAAACTAAACTTACCTAACTATAGATAAATAAATAGATAAATTGTGAGACACACAAATAGTGAAACTGTGCATGCATGAGTTTGAGAGAGAGAGAGAGAGAGAGAGAGAGAGAGAGAGAGAGAGAGAGAGAGAGAGAGAGAGAGAGAGAGAAGTAAAGAATATTGTTTACATTGATGGATACATAAGACTGAACACACCTTGTGGTTCAGGAATGTTTGTCACTGGTCATATCATTACTCAGTCTGTGAAGCATAAAAAGAATGGCGATACTAAATTACAAACATCATGAATTGACTAAACCTACTCTTTGAGACACGTACAATATTGCATGTGTGTGTGCGTGTGCGTGTGTGTGTGTGTGTGTGTGTGTGTGTGTGTGTGTGTGTGTGTGTGTGTGTGTGTGTGCGCGTGCTTAACTACATATATAGAAGAGGATACAATTTTTTTGAAAGAATAAACAAAAAAATAAATAAATAAATAAAAAGAGGAGATAACACAACAGAATTGAAACTTACTGTACATGACTTTACGTAAAATGAAATAAATAAATATGAGATACTAACCTGAGAAACGTTTGTAGCGAGTGTGTCAGAACAGATAACGTAACTGATAAAAAGACAAATGGTGGACAAGTCTTAAGGATGAGGTGAAGACGATTACAAGTGGAAGAAAAATGTGTGAAGTAAGTAGTGAGAGCTCTCCCGGGGAAAGAGATTGTCGGAGGAGGAGGAGGAGGAGGAGGAAAAAAGAGGAGACACGGTGAAGCTGTATGTGTGTGTGTGTGTGTGTGTGTGTGTGTGTGTGTGTGTGTGTGTGTGTGTGTGTGTGTGTGTGTGTGTGTTAAGGAGAATAGGGTGAAACAAGGAAGGAAGAAAATAACAACAAACGAATGAGAGAAATGTTAAAATGAGGGGAGGAATGAGATAAAAATGAAGGGGACGGAAAATAAATGATAAAAAGAAAAATAGAATGAAATAAATAATAATTAAAAGAAGAGTAAATGAAACGAATATTTAAGAGAAGAAACAATACCTTGAAATAATGAAGGAGAGGAAGGGTGAAATGCATATACATACATACATACATGAAGACGAATGGATCACTGACATTATAAAGACAGATAGGAGGTGACCTGACTTGACCTGGCCTGCTCCGACCCGCTGACCTTTCCCAGACCCGGAAGCGAGCCTCACCGGTTGCCATGCGAGAGTCGAGTAGATAGATTGTTAGTAGATGTTAGTAGATTAATTATTTTTGTAGTGGTAGATGCAGATGTTTATGTTGTCTTAGATGTAGAAAATTGTATAGTTATGATGTAGATTGTAAAATATAGTGAAGATATATAGATAGTTTTGTAGTTTATATTTTTCATGCCTAAAGCTTCTTCTCACAATTGGGGTGATGTAGTTTTAGATGTAAATAATTATATAGTTAATAGATATACAGTAGAAGAATATATTGTTATTATTTGTTATTACAAGTAGAAGGAGGGTTGGTGTCAGAAAGGAGCATCCAACCTTAAGACCATCATGTGTCAAATCATGTATGCTGATCTTTTCCTTAAGGGGACAGTACACTTTTTATATACTGGACTTCCTTGATTCCTCCAAAGTATGTCAGGAAACAGGACCAGATTAAGAAAAATAATGGTGGCCTGTTGCTTCGAATACTTGGGATGAATCAGTTACTCCATATTTACCAACACTGTACCACCCCTTTTAATGGATGGGTATGGAGATGTACTGTATGGTCCACTCTCGTACATTGACCCCAACACAGAAATGGGAAGAGATGTTAAGAGAAAGCTGATGATGAAGATGATGATGAAAAGAGAAATAGATGAATTGTTGCTGTAGCTCTACTAAATGTGGGAGAGACTTAAAGAGAGTGTGTCAGGGAGTGTAAATGATTTAATGGATGTTCAAGCATCTGAAGACTGGAGAGAGAGAGAGAGAGAGAGAGAGAGAGAGAGAGAGAGAGAGAGAGAGAGAGTAGAAAACACTTTGACAGGAATAATTACAATAGTACAGAGAAAAATAATATAATTCTACGGAAAATATAATCCACACTTCATTTACGAGTTGAAGACGTGGATATGAAACTGTGTACTGTATGGGTGTACAGTACAGTATGCTTTATGTGTGTTCTTATTTTTGCATAATGTCATTTACAGGAACAACATTTTCTCCCTTCCGTTGGGTAGGTTCGGGCCCTGATCATGGTAATATGTCCAGTACACTAACCACTCGGCTACCTTTACTTAATGTCATAGTAATATATCTGCTGCAACAACAATGTATCGACTGGCACCTGACTGTCAACACACTAAGATATCCCTTTCAACCCAGCCATCTCCATGCAGGCCCGTACCATTGGCGACATTTGATATATCTCAGTAAAAATATTTCCAAGGGCGGCTGACTGCATATATCTCCTGGAAAGATGTCTAAAGGGACGGCTGCAGACATACTTAACCTCTCTGAGGATAAGAATGCAGCCATCTCCATGCAGGCATTCACCGTGAAGATGTCTTGAGGTTCCAGCCTCCAGCTCCGACCTGCCGACTTTAAGGTTCCCACGGGCGTATGTTCTGGACCAATTAATTAACTCGGCCCAGACCTGAAAAAACAGAGGCCACAATTAGCTGACGGGCCGTCATCGCCTCCACTAATTTGGCGTCTGTAGTATGGAGGATGTTGTTAGGGAACTTTCTCATGTAATTATTATAGGCCTCATTGATTAAGCTGTTCTTGTTTACAAGCTTAAGAAAATAGTAATGATTATAATCACAAATATGATTATATTTATTCATTGATGAGGAGGATTTATTAATATTATGCTAATATTTGACCTTCATTATTTTGTGGGCTTGAAAGTGGAAGTGATTGTGTACGTGACTCATTTCATTGGGTACTGTGTCCTTACACTCTGTATTATGATTCCTTTTTATATCCTTGGCGGTACAGCCTCCTCACTCCTTGAGAAAAGGGAAATGGGTTTTTGATGATGATGATGTTGACCTTTAGTAGTGTTTCCTTTAGTTAATAAAATTGTCTGGTCATAGTCACAGTTAAACTAAAAATGGTGTCTGTCTTTATTTAAAGATCAAGCAGAATTTGTTTAAGAGGCTGGAAATATTCTGGATTAAGGAAAGCTTGTTAGTTAAGGATTGAGGTTTTTGTCAAGGGGAGTTCGTTTATGGGTTAAGGAGAGTTTGTTTAAGGATTAATAGGAGTTTGCTTGAAAGTTATAGGATACTTCGGAGTGTCCTGAGCTTCTACTACACACACACACACACACACACACACACACACACACACATACACACAGTTCTCATGTGACGGAGGGAAGGTCACGGTGGTCGCCTACTCTATGACAAGTTGAAAGGGGAAACCACGGGAGAGGAGTCAGTCAAGTCTACCTCCTATAGCATCATCCTGTCCCTTCCTTTCCCTTCCCTTCCCTTCCCTCTCCGGGGGTGTCAGGAAGTCGTGGTGGGGTCTAAGTGAGGTCGGGGTCGTCCGTGGTGACCTGATTCACATTAAGGGATCCTGTGATGTAGTCAGAAATTTGGAGGTATACGAGTCCTTCAAATATTGCCACGAAACACCACCTATATGGATGGAGTTTGTTTTGTGGTAGAGTCAGGAGGAATCAGAAGTCTCCAATTATCAAACACGATTACAGGATCCTTAAGGAGGGGGTCTAGGAGGGCTGGGGAGGTGGGAATGGTCAAGAGGAGGTTGTATCTTTTGAGCAAATTGGGGGCTTCTGAATCCTCCACTTTCCTTCAGATAACTACTCTTATCAGTACACGGGGAGGGGATTTGCTTTGTAGTATCAGTAGCTCTCCAATTTCTCTACAAGAGAAGTCGTTATTGATGAGAGAGAGAGAGAGAGAGAGAGAGAGAGAGAAGAGAAGAGAGAGAGAGAGAGAGAGAGAGAGAGTGTGTGTGTGTGTGTGTGTGTGTTTGTATGTGAATCAGTGTGTCGCCTTACAGTACGAACAGCGTATTTTTCATCATCATCATATTTTTCAGTACCCCATTTTCCTATTTTCAAGACATTAAATTTTGCAGCACTCATTCATACTCTCCCTGTCCTGCAACCCCTCAATACCATCAACCTTCCTACCACCCCCAACCCCACCCCTTAAGCCACCTAAAACCCCAACCACCCCAACCCCACCCTTCCAACCACACAAAACCCCAGTTCTCCAACCACAAAAAACCCCAGTCCTCCAACGACACTAACCCCACCTCTCCAACCACCCCCAGATACTCACACCGTCCCTCTCCTCCCCCCCCCCGCATCCAACCACCCCCAGACACTCAACACCGTCCTCTCCCCCCCCCCCCCCCACTCCAACCACCCCATGTCTCCAAACGCACCCATTCCCCAAGTAGGCTACCTCAACACCCGCAGACTCAACTCTTAACTCATCCCACCCAATCCTCTGTCAACTGAGCTCATATCTTTATCCTCTGACAAACGACGGAAATGACTGAGAGAGAGAGAGAGAGAGAGAGAGAGAGAGAGAGAGAGAGATAGAGAGAGAGAGAGAGATAATAATCATGGTAAGAATTAAACAAACAGACAAGATGTAAAAAAAATAAAGAGAGAGAGAGAGAGAGAGAGAGAGAAGAGAGAGAGAGAGAGAGAGAGAGAGAGGAGAGAGAGAGAGAGAGAGAGCCGCTTTAATGGGGCTTAAAATTTCTCTATCCGTAAATCTTGTGTGACATTATTTTCGTGTCATTTCTTTCCCCTCTCGACATCATTAAATTTTTCTCTTCCTATTCCATACTCCTCCTCCGCCTCTCCCATGTCCTTTCGTCACCACATTCTTGTACGCTCCCTCACCTCTCCCATACCATACTGACCTTACTCTTACATTTTTCTCATATCCTTTCACCTCCTTCTCCTCCACCACACCCCTCATCTATCCCATACCATACCTCTCCCATACCTTACCTCTCCCATACCTTACCGTACTCTTGCATTTCTCTCACATCCTTTCTCCTCCTCCTCCTCCTTCATCATTCATCCTCTCCTTCCTTCCTTTCTGATTCCCTTGCGTAAGTACCCTAATTACTCAAGGAGGTGTGGTTATCCCTTGAGCCATGTCACCCTTCCTTCACACCCAACCACATCACACACTACCCACACCTCACATACCCCTTGACACTACATTCTATCTATCTATCCTATCTGTCTATCTATCTATCTATCTATCTATCTATATATCTATCAGTGTATCTATCTATCTATCTATCAGTCTTTACGTCTATCTATTAAATTATTTATGTGTTGGTGATGCCCTGGTCTTCGGGTAACAGGTTTTGTGAA
>JAWQEG010001413.1:0-29595 GCA_033782935.1 Petrolisthes cinctipes | reverse complement strand
CTCATACGTATCTAAAACCTTGATGCATTTTGTCGTCAACAGCAGGACAAGAGTTTAGGGTATTTTATATATATTGTCAACCATCATAATACGTTAATTAAGGGGGAGATTCTCTTGTTGGTGAATTGGAAGGTCTTTGATTCCTCCAAACTATGCCAAGAAACAGATCCCCTCTTAGTAACATCAAAGTCGTCTGTTTCCTGGCATAGTTTGGAGGAATCAGTAGCCTTCCAATTTACCAAAAAGAGAATCTCCCCTTAATTAAGCCACAACACCACATTCACTCACATACGTATATAGTATAACAAGGATCCATGTGCTATATATGGCGATATTCTTGACCTCACACCACACACCATAATTTATACAACTATCACATAACTATTACGTAACTATTACACAACTGCCACAACAACCACACAACTACCCAGCCTTTATCTCTGTTGGTCCATCTAACTAACACCCCCTCCACGCCAGTCACGCCTCGCTTTATTCAATGTTTAGCCTTCCCTCTCTCTCTCTCTACCTCCTCCAACTCCACCTCCCACCTCCAACACTTCCCTCTCTACCTCCTCCTCCACTTCCCTCCACCTCCAACACTTCCTTCTACCTCCTCCTCTTCCACTTCTCTCTACCTCCTCCTCCTCCTCCACTTCTCTCTACCTCCTCCTCCACTTCCCTCCTCCACCTTTACCTTCCACCTACAACACTTCCCTCTCTACCTCCTCCTCCTTCACCACCCTCTTCCACCACCACCCTCTTCCGCCTCCAACACACTCTACTCCATCCCCACTTTCCTCCACCATTTCCCTCCTCCACCTCCACCTCTCTCTTACTCCTCCAACCAACACTTGCCTCTCCATCTCCACTTTCCTTCTCCATCTCCACTTTCCTCCAATACTTCCTTCTCCATCCCCCATCTTCCTCCAACATTTCCACACCCTCACCTACCACCCTTACCCACCACTCTCCCCCACTACTCTCACCATCACACATCTCTCTCTCTCTCTCTCTCTCTCTCTCTCTCTCTCTCTCTCTCTCTCTCTCTCTCTCTCTCTCTCTCTCTCTCTCTCTCTCTCTCTATGGGAAATAGGAGTGAGTGGAGAGGGAGACAGACACCAACTAAGACAGATTCCCACATTGAAGTGTCACGATCGGTAGAAAAAACTAAACCGCTTATGCAGACGTTGTAGGGTTGGTGGGTATAGAAAGAAACGAAGGCCTTGAGATGGGTTAGGGGGGTTTAGGGCTCTTGGTGATTGAAACATAATTCTGTACAGCAGTCTAAGATATATATAGAAGCATATATTCATTTTTATTTTTTTCCTCCTGGTAATCCGACTGTAATTTATTTGTTTCCCCTGATTTTAAAGAGCTTCTGTTGCCATTTGATGATAATTTTTGTATGGCCGTAGAGAAAATTTAAAGGTGTATGGAAAAAATCTGTAGTTATAGTATTATCTTGGAATAGGCAGTACATTTAATCCGTGCATGACTTTTGTACAGCATTGTTTGTTATTATTGTAATTTATTTACCTGTTCCTATCTAAGCTTTCTTTGGTTTATATATTTTCTTCCTTTAAGTCAGTTCTGGCAATTTTTTTTTATTTTATTTTCTTCTTATGTGTTCTTTCTGGCATTTTATTTTTTATTTTTTTTATTTCTCTGTATCTCTGACGTTCGCCTTCCCTCTATCCAATATTTTAAACCACTTTGCTTGCCGACATCTTCTTCCCTTCCTCCTCACCTCGTCGACTTCATTACGGTGTGAGACAGAAGCACTTACCATGAAGACAAGCTGAGTGTCGTGCCCATGAACAGTGACAAGTAGAGTTATCCAGTGCTGAAAATCTTACTCCTATTCTCCTTCTTCCTCTCTTACCTTCATCTTCTTTTTCTTTTCCTTCCTCTCTACCTTTCATCTCCCTTTTCTTTTTCTTTCTCGTACCCCCTTTCCTTTATATCTCCTCTTTCTTTTCTTTCATCTTACTCTTCATCTTTTCTTTCTCTTCCCCATCATCTCTTACCTTCATCTTCCCTTTCTTTTCCCTTCCTTCCTCTTCCCCATCCTCATACATTCTTCTTCCCTTTTCCCTTCATCTTCCCTTTCTTTTCCTTCCTCATTCCCTTCCTCTCTTTCATTCTTCCACTTCTTCAACGACCTTTACCTGCCTCTTTACACCTTCTCCCTTTACACATTCCTATATTAACTTCTTTTCTCTTTTATTTCGCCCTAATATTCTTCTGCTTGTCCCTCCTTTGCACCTCACTCACTCTCTTCCACTTTCTCTTTCTGCATTTCTGTTCTTTCTCCTCCTCCAATTTCTTTTTACCTCTCTTCTTTACCTCTGATCTTCTTTCCTCTCTGACTACTTTTCTTGCCTTTCCCATCTCCACCTTATCCTCTCCTTCTCCTCCTCCTCTTTCTCTCCTCCTCCTCCACCTCTTCTTTCTCTCCTTCTCCTCCTCCTCCTCTTTCTCTCCTCCACACCTGTCTCCTTCCTTCTCCTCTTTCTTTCCCTCCTTCCTTCTTCTCCTCCTCCTCACCTGTCTCCGCCCTTCTCCTCCTCCTCTTTCTCTCCCTCCTTCCCCACACCCCTTCCTTCCTCAGCGTTTTCTTGAGGCTCAGCACAAGTGACAATTCCATTAACCTCCATTACCATAAACACTCGCTTTGAGGGGAGCCACTGATTGATTTAGAAGAAGGCTGCATGTAGTTAGAATTAGAATGAGGTGAGGGTATGTATGTGGTGGTGATGGTAGTGGTTGTGATGTTTGTGGGGATAGTGGTGGTAGTGGGGTTTATGGTGATGGTGGTTGTAGTGGGGATTATGGTGATAGTGGTAGGTTGTGGTGGTAGTGAAGATTATAGTGACGATGGTGGTGATAGTGGTAGTGGTTGTTGTGATGCTAGTGGTGGTAGTGAGGGTTATGGTGACGATGGTGGTGATAGTGGTAGTGGTGATAGTGAGGTTTATGGTGACGGTGGTGATAGTGGTAGTGGTTGTTGTGATGGTAGTGGTGGTAGTGAGGGTTATGGTGACGATGGTGGTGATAGTGGTAGTGGTGATAGTGAGGTTTATGGTGACGGTGATGATAGTGGTAGTGGTTGTTGTGATGGTAGTGGTGGTAGTGAGGGTTATGGTGACGATGGTGGTGATAGTGGTAGTGGTGATAGTGAGGTTTATGGTGACGGTGGTGATAGTGCTAGTGGTGATAGTAATGGTGGTGATGGTGATAATGAAGGTGAGGAATGTGGCTATGGTGATATAATGATAGAGATTTTGATGACTTGTGATTTGTAGGTTCCACTGTAAACATAATTATGGACTTTTCCTGTCAATCCTAAGCCTCAGATCTTTCATTCATCTATTCCTAATAAATATTTTTTTGCCTCCTATGTTTACCTTTCTTCACGTTCATTTTTTCGTATATCTCTCTTTCATATATATTCATCCTCATTCTTGGCTATTGTGTTCTTCCTTATTCCATTTGTATTATTTCATTCCATGTTATTATGTTCCTCATATTTGGGTACAATTCTCATTTCCTTCCCATTTTTTCTTCTTTAATTTAATAACATACCCTTTTCTGTATTTTGTTTACAATTCTCACTTCCTTCCCATTTTTACTTTTTAATTTAGTAACATACTCTTTTTCTCTCAGTTCATTTTTGTTCCCTTTTGTATTTTACTCACTGTTCCATCTGACATTCAATGCTGAGTTGATACGTACGGTTTTCCTGTGTCTCTTTAATAAGTATCCCAATCCCTGCTGTTTCTTATATCAATATCTCAATCCCTGCATATCTATCTGTCTACCTGTCTGTCTACCTGAATGCCTGCCTGTTTCCCGTTCTGCTTCACTGTATCTTCCCACCCATTTACACATCCACCTATCCATCTTTGTTGTTTCGTTATTCCTGCCTTCGTTTCCTCTCGCCTTCGTTTCCTCTCGCCTTCATTTCCTCACTCCTTCCTACTCTCCCTCCCAATTCTCTTTACATTCATTTTCTCTATTTTCTTCCCTCCTTCCTCCTTTTTTACCTTCTTTTTTCCTTCCCCTCTATCAACCTTTTCTCCTTCACATTCTCACATATTTTCTCCTACTTCTTTTTCCCTTCTTTCCTCTTCCTCGCTCTTCACTTCCTCCCTCCATCCTCTTTTCTTCCCACCCTTTCTCCCACCTCTCCATCCCTCCTCTATTCCTCCCATCCCTCCTCTTTTTTCCCTCCCTCTTTCTCTCCTTCCTCCCGGCTGCTGGTGTCAGTCAGGTTCAGGGGAGGAATCAGAGACGGAGTTGAGGCCTTGTCATGTCACAGGTATGATGAAGAGATCAGGTGCGGCCCATTGGGAGGGAGGGAGGGAGGGAGGGAGGGAGTGTGAGAATGGGAGGAAAGGAGGGAGAGGAAGTGTGGCATGGGAGGGAGGGAAGGGAGGGAGTGTGAGGAAGGGAGGGAGTTTGAGGAAAGGAGGGAAGGTAGGAGAGGAAGGGTGACATGGGAGGGAGGGAGTGTGAGGAAAGGAGGGAAGGTAGGAAAGGAAGGGTGAGGAAGGGAGGGAAGGAGGAAAGGAAGGGTGAGGATGGAAGGGAAGGGAGGAAGGGAAGGGTGAGGAAGGGTGGCAAGGGAGGAAAGGAAGGGAGGGAGGGAGAGGTTGAGCGAGAAAAGGAGGAAAGTGAATTAGAAATGGCGGAACGAGGAGAGAGACCTGATTGAATGAGAGAGAGAGAGAGAGAGAGAGAGAGAGAGAGAGAGAGAGAGAGAGAGAGTAAGTAACTGAGGAAGGAAGAGTAACATTATATACAGTACATATTGACCTTTGACTTAATAAGCATCTATAGTCAGCAGAAGATTAATATGAAGATAGTAAAATTAATGAGGATGATAAATGTGTAATGGGAGGGAACGAAAAACACACTCACTGACCTATGAAAATTGCATACGGTAATGAGCAGGACTGAAAAAAAAAATGCAAAACCAAATCAGAAGAAAAAGACGAAGTAAAAGGAAGAAAAGGAGGAGAAGAATAAGAAGGAGAAGTAGGAGGAGGAGGAGGAGGAGGAGGAGGAGGAGGAGGAGGAGGAGGAGGAGGAGGAGAAGAAGGAGAAGAAGAAGAAGAAGAAGCCTGGGTGTTCGAGAGAAAATGAAAAACTCTGATTGGCACAGAACTACTCCTGCTACCTTGCCTCCCTCCCTCCCTTTCTTCCTTCCTTCCCTCCCTCCTTCTCTCCATGTCACAGCCTCTCTCCCTCCCCTCTTTCCCTCTCCCTCCCCTCTTTCCCTCTCCCTCTCCCTCCCCTCTTTCCCTCTCCTTCTCCCTCCCCTCTTTCCCTCTCCCTCCCCTCTTTCCCTCCCTCTCTACCACAACCTCTTTCACTTTCTCCCTGCCCCAGCTTCCCTCTCTCCCTAGTGGTCTCTTCCCTCTATTTCTCTCCCTCTCTCATCTCTCTCCCTCTCTCATCTCTCTCCCCTTCTACTTGCCCCACTCTCTACTTCCCCACCTCTCTCCCTCACCTATCTGTCCCCCTCCCTTTCCTATCTCTCCCCCTTCCACCCTCTCTCTTCCCCTCCCTCCCTCCCTCCCTCCCTCTCCTATCTCTCCCACTCCATCCCTCTCCTATCTCTCCCACTCCATCCCTCTCCTATCTCTCCCCCTCCATCTCTCTCCAATCTCTCCCCCCTTCTCTCTCTCTCTCTCTGCTTGCCTGCCTGCCTGCCTGCCACTCAGAGCGGTGACGTCATGATCGACAGGCAGCAGGGGAAACATGGAGGCGTGACTGAAGCCGAAAGAGACGGAGCGGCTGTCATGGGAAAAGAGATGGGATGAAAATTAATGAAAAGACGAGTTCACCAAGGGCCGTCTGTCCCCAGGCATGAAATCAAGAGTGATCGCCATGAGAACCAAATCAGAGATAGAAAAAAAAAAACGAAAGAGAGAGAGAGAGAGAGAGAGAGAGAGAGAGAGAGAGAGAGAGAGAGAGAGAGAGGAAAGGCGTTCAGTAGTGACTATGAAATATATCATTGGATGAATCATATACCCTCCTCAATAGTTTTTTTTTTTTTTTTTTTTTGTCTACACGACTAACATACACTCGTGGCTTTCACAATGATATATGTAAGAGGATTTTGTTCAATAGCAAAAAAAATAAATAAATAAATAAATAAAAAAAAAATCTCCCTGAACTCACCCACCTTTTTACTTGATCGTCGGTTCGCCTATCTATGTCTATTTACTCATCGACTCACCCACGCCCTCACCTACATACTCATTTACCCACTTCACCCACACCTACCCACTAATTTATTCACCCACCGACCCAGCCTATCCACCCACATACCGACCCACCCTATCCATCCACACACCGACCCACCCTATCCATCCACACACCGACCCACCCTATCCATCCACACACCGACCCACCCTATCCATCCACACACCGACCCACCTTATCCATCCACACACCGACCCACCCTATCCATCCACACACCGACCCACCCTATCCATCCACACACCGACACCCCCACATCCCCGACCCACCCAAAGGAGTTGTCCAATCTCTCCGTCCTCTTTCTTCTCTCGGGGAAAGAGGCCCAAGAAGGAATGTTTGTTATTGTTGAATTCGAGAAAAGAGGAGAATGACCAGTAGGAGTGAGGGAGGGGGAACTACCACCTACAGTCAGTCTGAGATCTGCACAAATCCACAACTTCGACCGGATAAATTGGTACACAATGGACGGAAAAGAGAGGGTTGAAAGGCCATGTCCACTGCCTTACAAAAAGTGTTCTGACTGACTGAGGGAGGGAAGGAGGGCTATAGACTACACGGATAATGTGTAAATGAACAGTCCGACTCACGTAAGGTATTGTTGGTAGAGGTCATGGTATTTTTTTCCAGATGGTATCACTCGGTGTGTCGTGGTGTTTAACAAATAGCAGGAAAAACGCTTCTTGTAGACACTGAACAAGGAGATGCAAAAATATACTATATATTTATATGTCTGATAGATATTGAAAATCCTGTATGACAGCAGTGGTATTGGTGCTACATATTATAGGTTTCTCGACTGACAGTATAAGCGCATAGGTGTGACAAACCGTACAAATCGGAGTCCGTCTACCTGCCCACCTGTGACAAGCCACTGGGAGGAGGGTAAAGAAGAGGAGAATAAGTGGGGAGGGGAATGATGTAGAGGAAAGGGAAGTAAAGGGAAGTGAAGGGAAGGAAAGGGGGTCACGCACGGACAATTCACGACGAGTCTTTTATAGGAATGAGCATTAATGTATATGTATGTATGTATGTACACCTCACCTGGACTGATGAAAGGCACGGTGGTGAGAGAATTGGAACCCGCATCTATAGGAACACATAAAATGGACCGGACAGAAGTACAAACAAACATACAAACAGACGGATGGTGAACGCGGACACGACTTCAAGATGGGCGCATTGTCTTCCCCCCCCCCCATCACCCCCCCCCCCTGCATTCTTCCCTCTTTCCACACTCTAGTCACTTGTTCAAACCCCCCGATTTTTTTTTTTTATCTCCTCTCTCTACTTTTTTGTTTTTATCTTCCACCATCAACCATAACAATCGACAGACACCCTGGTCACTTCTTCACCTCCCTCTCTCTCTCTCTCTCTCTCTCTCTCTCTCTCTCTCTCTCTCTCTCTCTCTCTCTACGTCCACCATCGGCCAAAACAATCGACACCCTGAGGCTCCACCGTCGCATTTGATAAAGAGCGAAGTAATCCTCTGTCTGACATCACCCACGCCCACCTACACGCCCGTCACTCACATCCACACACTTATACACACACCCATTCCCACGTACACACACACACTCATTATTACCCATTCCCATGTTCACACCCATCACTCACATCCATCCATACATACATACATAGTACACATACATACATACATACATAAATAAACACAAAAACACACTTGAGGCTATTCGTGGAGGGTGAGTGAGTGAGGCGCCAAAGGATGTCATCAGATGCAGCGATAAAACAGAGGTTACCAGAGTTAGTCAGTTTGAGAGACAGGTCATGCAGTTACCAGACGGTGTGTGCTTCATAGTCCTTCACACTCTAAACAAACTCGGGCTATAAATCTCCATTATCTCTCCGTAAAAAAAAAAAATGGGGGTTCGCTGGTGTGGTTGTTTTGGCTACTCGAGAGCTTGCGAAATCATTTAAAGGTCCTGAATGAGGTGATTACGTGGCCAGGAAGATAGTAGTAGTAGTAGTAGTAGTAGTAGTAGTAGTAGTAGTAGTAGTAGTAGTAGTAGTAGTAGTAGTAGTAGTAGTAGTAGTAGTAGTGGTGGTAGCAGTAGTTGTAGTAGTAGTGATGGTGGTGGTGATGGAAGTAGCCATAGTGGTAGAATTAGGTCTTGGTTGGCAGTGTCGTGAATCCCGCAGCATCATATTCCATCTCACACTACCGAAAGTAAAAGTTGATATATTGGAGATGCTACAAGATGGTAATAGCAAACCTCGGTAATGAGTCAACATCCCGTCCCTGCCTAAAGGTTGGGAATTCCGAGTGTATTTGAGCAACAGATTTATTTAACACAAGCTTCTCCAGCTGGCCGTCTTCTACGAACTAATCAGGGATTTCCACCCTTCCTATAACTGGCGACTGATAAAGGGGACACTCATAATGAACTTCTTGTTGTTTGTGTGTTTTCTGTGGCTATCTGTGTTTGGGTATGTTTCTATGTGTGTTGTGCGTTTGAATGTGTGATTGTTGTGGGTGTATATGTGTGTATGTGTGATTGTTGTGGTGTGTGTGTGTGTGAGAGAGAGTATGGGATTGTTGCGAGTGTCAGTTTGTGTGTGTGTGTGTGTATTTGGATGTAGTGTGTATGTATGGATGTGCTTGTAGTGATTGTTGCTGTGGGTGTTGTGTGTGTGTGTTTCTTTGTAGTATCACTGTTTCTACGGCAATATATTTAGAAGACCAGAAGAATTTTGAAATATTTTTGCTCTGACTACCAAACAGACAGAGGAAGAGAGCCAAACAGACAGACAGCAAGACAGACAGACAGAGATCCAGGCAACCACCCACCCAGCTATCCAGAGACCCAGACAGACAGAGGAAGAGGGCAAACAGACAGACAGACATAAATACAGACAGACAGACAGACAGACAGACAGACAGACAGAGATCCAGGCAACTACCCAGCAGGCCAGCTACAGACAGACAGACAGAGAGGCCCTTCGTGACTGGGTAATTAACAGACACGACCCTTGTCCACCATCAGCCTCAGCCTCGCCACGGGTGTCCCCTCTCTTGTGGCTCCTGGGACACGACACCACCCCTCTCTGTCTGTCTGTCTGTCTGTCTGGCTGTCTATCTGTCTGGCTGGCTGGTTATCTCTTTTTCTGTCTTTATGTTTGTATGCTCATCTGCATTCTCTATATCTATCTGACTGTTATAAATTATGTCTGTCTGACTGTGTTTTTACCTCAGGATTCAGAGAGACAGACAGATAGACTTTCCCAGAACACACACACACACAAACACATACACACACACACACGCACACACACACACACACACACACACACGTCGCTCAACCTTTTGTGTGTCACTCAGTTGGAGACGGTTTGGGGCAGTTGTACGAGGTGTGGAGGGCAGGGTTGGTGATGTTGGTACGTGTGAAGGGTAGGACTGGTAGATGAGGAGGAGGGTTTGTTATTGTAGGTATAGAGGTCAGGTTGGGAGGTGTGGGGGCCAGGGTTGGTGACTGACTGGTGTGGATGTCAGGCTGGGAGGTGTGGGGGCCAGGGTTGGTGACTGACTGGTGTGAATGTCAGGCTGGGAAGTGTGGGGGCCAGGGTTGGTGTCTGACTGGTGTGTAGGTCAGGCTAGGAGGTGTGGAGGGTATGGTTTGTGGTTGTGTTAGGTGTGGAGGTCAGACTGGGAGGTGTGGATGGAATGGTTGGTGACTGATAGGTGTGGAGGTCAGGCTAGGAGGTGTGGAGGGCATGGTTGGTGACTGTGTTAGGTGTGGAGCTCAGGAGGTGTGGGGGGGGGGGAGGATTGGTCACTGATAGGTGTGGTCAGGCTGGGAGGTGTGGAGGGCCAAATTTGTGACTTTGGTCGGTATGGAAATTAGGTTGACTGGCAGGTGAAGAGAAAATTATTAATATTTCGAAATAGATAATAATACCGTAAGGCGTAAGCTACAAAGTAGAATTTGGGTAGCATGATATCATAGTTTGTGAAGTGAGATGTAATCATGATATACTAAAAAAAACTCCGTCGATTATTTTTGCTTTTAAATATTTGCCAATTAACATTATGCAGTGAATTATTTGCTGTAAGGTTTAAACTAAATTAAATAAACTAAACCTATTCGTTTTCTCTCGTTCACAGAGAGCTACACTGGCCGAGAGTGAAGTGAACACCCTTAAGGAACAGCTGGAGACGGTCAAGTACCAGAAGAAAGAGAGCAACAACAACAACAATAACAACAACAATAACATCAACAGCACCCACTCCACCACCACAACCACCTCCTTCCTCAATAACAACACCAACAACACCAACAACATTAACAACAACAACCACAACGCCTCCTCCCTCATCACATCCACAAACATCAACAACAACAACACCTCCGCCAACACGACCACCACCTCCATCAACACCACCACTACCACCACCAGCAACACCGAGTCTGGTAGTGATGTGGTCGACTCCTCGGAGACCATAGAGAGGCTAGGCGGCAGAAAAACGCCCATTGAGGAGATCATACAGTCGAAAGAAAAAGAGGTGAGTACGGAAACATTTTTTTTTTTTTTTTTTTTTTTTTGTTATGGCGTGTTGTTGCAGGCGTTCGTATTGTTATCATCCTTAATTAATGTCCCAAGTAGGAAAGAGGTAAGTGAGAAGGCTCGAGTTTTTTTTTTCTCTCTCTCTTTTTATACTGACTCGTTGCATTTCATTTGACTCTATTCACGATTACACAAAGAGTGAATGAAATACTGGCGCTCAGAGAAAAAGATGTGCGTACAGTGAGTTTGTTTCTGGTACATTGCGTTTATTTTGATACTCTTATTGATGACCATGAGCGAATGATAATATAGTCCAGAGTGAAAGACGTGAAGGCATATAGATCTTTACCACGTTACTGTCCAGGTAATTAGGTGTTGTACAGTCACGGTCAATTGTCCTGCAACGTCCGATTGAAGGTGAACCATGAAACTGAATCTTACGCAACAAAATTAGATAACAAAATTTTTAGAGTCCGTTTCATTCGAAGGTGTTGCAGGACTATTGGCCGTGACTGTACGTATTAGTAGTGAGTTGGACAGGAAAAGTTCAGTTATTTACTGATTATTTGGGGAAACAAAGTCGGGAAAAAATTAATCAACGTTTGGGGAATTATTATGAGACAGTATGAGACTGATCTGTATTGACGTTTTTTTTTTTTTTTTTTCCATATTGAGAAAGATTGTAACTTATGGTAAAAAGCCCGTTTGTTGTCCTTACCTATTGAAATAAGAAATGTGTCGAGCTGCCTGGACACATTGCCTATTATGAAGGAACAGTATGGATAAATCGCAGACGATATGTAACTGCAGGCCATGGACCCTTTGGAGATGCGCAGCTTGATTTGATGTAATTGAAACACGTGAAGGGGAAAGAGAGTCCGTGGTGTGTGTCATGGGGAGGAGCGTGAGGTTGAGGGACCGTGGAGGATACGTAGGGATACCAAGAATGTTTAATCTTACTACAATATTATTGTGAAGAAGCATTGTGTCATTCGCATCTATCTTTCTGGTATTCTGACACACACACACACACACACACACACACACACACACACACACACACACACACACACATGCTAAAAATGTAAATGCGCCAAGTCATTCGTATAAAGAAAATAGTATCAGATATGAAAGGCGACCAGAGTTAATGATGAGGTTCTATAAAATATGCAAGCTATTATTTTTATTAATGCTTGATAATGTAGTGAAATGGCGTGATTCCACTCAGGTATTAGGCTACTCTGCACCAGAAGAGACGAATTTGCTTGCCACAAGAAGGAGAACATCTGCAAGAACGAGAACAGCTGCACGAAAGAGAACAGCTGCTCGAATAGAAGGGCTACATAATACCCGAGCAGTGTGTAGTGATGGCAGGTGAAAGGATTGAGAGGGTGGGGGAAAGAAGGAAGGAAGGGAGGGAGGGAGATGTAACTGAGGAGTGCCAGGCAAGCCTTCACTTGAGACAGACAGCGGCAGCAGCCAGTAAATCAACTGGTGGAAATAATGTGGGTCTAAGCCTCCTTGAAGACGCTCTATTGACTGGGGGCTTAGTGGCAGCAGGCAGGGAGCCGTGTGGGTGGATGTGTGGGTGGGTGGGCCTCTCGCATCTCTCTCTCTCTCTCTCTCTCTGATGGTGGTAGCGGTGGAGGTGGTGGTTGTTGTTGTGGTAGAAGGGGGGTGGTTGGTGGTAGATGTGTGTGGTAATGGTAATGTTTGAGGTGATTATGGCAGTGGAAGGTGTTGGTAGTTGTGGCCGTGGGTGAATTGGTAGTTGTAATATCAATGGTTGTGGTGATATTGGTGGTGATCTCCCATGGAGTCTGTACTATCGAGTTGGTTTGTGTGTCTTTATGGGCTGCCTTAGTGGGCTAATTATATCGACATATCGATGAAAATTATTGTAGGATATTATCTTTACCTGCTTGTTGGGCATCCTCTGTGCGTTGTACGTACCGTGTTCGTGTGTCGTTTTGTGCTGGCGGGTATAATACTATCCCCTTGGCAGGCCATAGCGTTCTGGTGGTCTTCATTTTTCCTGCATGCGAGACTCTTCATCCTGTTGGGTCCTATAGTGTTTCCCTTGATGGAGACCCAGCATCCAGCCTCTTACACCTAACTCTCAGAACTTGCTTTTCTCGGTGTGCTCTTTGCCTCTGATTCTCACCATCATGCTTCCTTGTCTCGCTCGCCTTCCTCTTTCGGTCAGCTTTTCATTCTCCTTGTCCTCGCCTCTCTTGCGTCCTTCCTTTGGCGTCTTCTGAGCCTACTTGCCTTTCAGTCTGCTTAGAGACTTTCTGTTCATTTTTTGGAAGTGGGTTAGTTTGTGTGGTTTAATGCGACTCCTTTTCATTTTCTTGGCCCAGTGGAGATCATGTTATTTTTTAGGTACAGCTCCTTCAGTTATAAACATTGAAGGAAGTAATACGTTTGTTTATTTGGCATATTGTTTATTATGATGTCTGTTATCTCTCTCCTTTCTCGTCTTCCTTATGCTTTAATTCTCTTCGACCCTGTTCTGTCATTATTATTCTTGTTTCACTCTTTCTTTCCTTCATCTCTCCCTTTTTGTTCTTTAATCTCACCTGCCAAAACACACACACACACACACACACACACACACATAACCAAGTAAGCACACACACACACACACACGACCCGTCACGTCAAATCATCAATATTCATCCGTATCTATCTATTTGCATCAGTCAGGAGCCCGCTTTGATGGCCGGTATCACTTCTTTACATCAATTACTCAACCTGTCTATAACGGGAGACAGTCTTGCCAAGGCCCGGGTTACGTTCCTGTCGCGCCCCTGATTGCTTATCTGTCAATATTGCGTGTTTGGGACCGTCTCTTGCTCGTTCGGATCGTGGTGGTGGTGGTGGAGGGGGTCTGTGTAGGGGGAGTTATTATTAATCGCCTGTGCATCACCCCCTCCCTTCCTTCCTTCGTATTCCGACCGTGGTAATTATGATGTTGATCTTGATGTGTGTGTGTGTGTGTGTGTGTGTGTGTGTGTGTGTGTGTGAATATCAGTGTCTCTGGTGTGTGTGTGAATATCAGTGTCTCTGGTGTGTGTGTGTGTTGTAGGAGGCTAGTGGGGGGGGGGGATCTGGTAGTAATCAACGTGACAACATCATGATGATAATGATGATGATGATGAGGAGGAGAAGGAGGAGGAGGAGGAGGAATCAGTAACCCTCAATGTGCCTAAAGTATATTACTCTCTTTATAACTGTACGATGAATGGAGTAGACAGACTGACAGAAGAGTAAATAATTAATGAACAAATCGGAGAGAGAGAGAGATAATTTTAGCCTCAGCAGAGTGTCATAGAGTTTGATGCGTAGTAGAGAGAAGCTAAGGGAAATACATCCTTGCCCTGTTGTTATTGTTGTTATTGTTGTTGTTGTACTCGATTCTACTGCTCTGTTGTTATTGTTGTTATTGTTGTTGTTGTACTCGATTCTACTGCTGTGTCGACATTATTATTGTTGTTGTTGTTGGTCATATCTTTTGTAGTATGAAGTTTCTATAGTGTTGTTAATGATGATGATGATGATGATGATGATGGTGGTGGTAGTAATTCCTGTGATAATGTTGGTTGATGATGTTGATGATGATGATGGTGGTAGTAATTTCTGTGATAATGTTGGTTGATGATGATGATGATGATGATGGTGGTAGTAATTTCTGTGATAATGTTGGTTGATGATGTTAGTGGTAGATATTTTTGTATATGATGACTGTAATAATGATGATAATGTTTTTTTTTTGTTTTTTTTTATATATATATATGTTCCGACACTGGACATAGGCTTGTTAATTTATGTGATGATGAGGCTAATGACGGTGATGATGATGAAAGTAGTACTGGTAGTGGTGAAGGAGACAATGATTGTAGTTGTGTAATGGTGTTAGTAGTGGTGGTAGTGTTGGTGTTTGTGGTGGAGGCAGTGGTTGTAGTGGTGTTAGTGGTGGTTGTAGTTGTGTAGTGGTGTTAGTAGTGGTGGTGGTATTGGTTGTGGTTAGGAGGAAGCAGTGTTGGTGGTAGTGGTTGTAGTGGTGTTGGGGTAGGTAGGCAGTGGTGTTGGTGGTTGTAGTGGTGTTGCGGGAGGCAGTGTTGTTGTTAGTTGTTGTAGAGTGTTGGAGTGTGGTGTTGGTGGCAGTGATTGTAGTGGTGTTGGGGTGTAGGCAGTGTTGGTGGTGCTAGCGGTGTTGGTGGTGGTGGTGGAGGCAGTGGTTGTAATATTCTGGTCAGCTGCGAGTCATTAAGAAAACAGTGACTGTGTTATTACCATGATATTGCCTCGTTGTTTACGTCATTCACGTTCAACTGTCAGACGTTGACCTCCTCCCTCTCTCTCTCTCTCTCTCTCTCTCTCTCTCTCTCTCTCTCTCTCTCTCTCCAGTATAGATATTCTCTTTCTAGTATGTTCCTCAATGCTCTTTTCACATTTTTCTCTTCTATTACCAACAGTGCTTCTTCTGTCTCTCATCTTGGTCTTTGTTTCATATTACCATTAACACAAATTTTCTATTCTTTTGTATCCTACTTTCCCCACAATATTTTCCCCCATTTTCTCCACCACCCATGCAGCCTTATCCCCATCTCCCCTTTTACCAGCATCCATTCGTCTTTCAATAATATTTTCCACGTTTCTCCCATATTATATTTCTCCACCTTTCGTCACACATTTCCCCTCTAATCTTCTCACCAAAAATCCTTATAATAATCACTTCTCTTTTCCTCTCGTCTCTAAGCGTGTCTCAGCGACTTCCCTCACGCACCGGTATTGTCCGAGAGAATAACAAAACACTTTCCACATCTCGATTCACTCTTGGGACTCACGTACTCATTCGTCGATTAGATTAGTGTCAGGAGTAAAATATCTTCTTTACAGGGACACGCACGCTTTCGTATTGTGTCCCCATGCAGGGTGTTTGCAAGCATGATGATCCCTACTCATTCTGGCTGAAGTACACACATATAATTTATTCGTATAAGCTTGGAGGTACAACACACACACACACACACACACACACACACACACACACACACACACACACAGTATTCCCTTATCCCCTATATCCCCCTTCCTCCTCCATTCTCTTCCCCCTCTGTTCTTGGCCCTACCATTCCCAGTCTTTGCCACTCTGCCACCACAACCACCACCTTCTCTTTCCCCCTTTGCTCTTCCCCCCCTTTGCCCTTCCCCTTTCTCCTTCCACCTCTGCCTCCCACCCTTCTCCTTCCTCCTATACCACTACCCCCCTTTCCCTTTACTCCTCTTCCACCCCCCCCCCCTCTGTTCCCCCTCCAGTGCGCCCCTCCCCCCCCCCCCTCTGCCAGCCACAACAATAATGAAGGGGCCGCTCATCGGAAGTCGCCAGGCACCATCCGATTCGCTCCATTTAGACTCCTTGAGGGTGGGTGGCTCTCGTTGTCCCCTCCACCCCCCCCCCTCTCTCTCTCATTTCCCATCCTCTCCCCATTCCCTCCTTCCATATCCCTTCCCTTCCTTTCCCCATTCCCTCCTTCCATCTCCCTTCCTTTCCTTTCCCCATTCCCTCCTTTCATCTCCTTTCCCTTCCCATTCTTTCCCTGCCATCTCCTCTTTTCCCCTCTCCTCCCCCATTCCCATTTTCTCCCATCCTCTCTCGTCCCATACCCTCCACTCCCCTCTCTTCCCTCTCCCCTCTCTTCCCTTTCCTTTCCTTGGCCATTGTCTTCCCCACCGTTGTGCTTTCCCCCTCACTTCCTTCCTTCTTTTCTTTTCTTTTTCCAATTCTTCCTTCCATCGTCTTCTTCCTTTGTTTCTTCTCATGGTTTGCTTGTATCCATCAGTTATTTTCCTTGTGCATGTTCTTTGTCTCCCTTTGCATTTCTTCCCTCTATCTACGATTCTTTCCTTTCACTTGTTATCTTTTTTTTATCTCCCTCTACGTTTTTTTCCTCTTCTTTATTCTCCCTTTGCTTCACTCGTCTTACTTCAGCTCCCTTCATCATCTCTCCCCTTTATCTTTATTCCTTTATTCTTTTTTTTTTTTTTTTTTTTTTTGTGATGCAGTCGTTTCTTTCTACCATTCCTTTTATTGTGTATCCGTCCATCCCATTTTCTTCTCGGATCATCTTCTTCCCTCAGTGGTCAGGCCTCGTATCCTTGGAACTGACCCTTTTCTTCTTTCCATGCTTCCCAGAACTCTTGTCTTCCACAACTAGTTTCTGCTTCTTTTATTCCCTTATATAAAGCCTAATTTCTGTTCCCCTCACTTCATTATATGTTTCCTTTTTCTTTACCTTCACTTTCTCTGTGCCCTTCTCTCTCTCTCTCTCTCTCTCTCTCTCTCTCTCTCTCTCTCTCTCACCACTGACCACCACCACTTCCCCTTACGTATTCCCCTCACTTTCCCTCCCTTGATCCTCCCGATGTTCATTCTTCCTTCTTCATCCTCTTCATGATTTCCCTCACAACACTCCAACCCCTCCCTCCCTCCCTCCGTGCCTCCATTCCCAACTTTCATCCTCATCCTACCTCCCAAGGCTTCCTCCACCCCTACTCTATCCTCTACACCCCTCCTTTACCTACTCCCCTTTTACTCTACCCACTCCACCCCTCCTGTACCCACTCCACCCCTCCTTTCCTCTCTTCACCCTTAGCTCACTACGACCACCCGCCATCAAGACTTCCCTTTCTCCTTCTCTCAGGGGTCGTTGGGGCGATCTTTAATGGATAAGTTATCGCTGTAGTAGCCTCGTGGAAATTACTCAAGGGGTCTCTTATCTAGGGCGCTAATCTTTATCGCGTCTGTTTCTCCTGAGTCGCTCCAGCTGTTATCCAAGATGCTGTTATCGTCTGTGACCTCTTGTGTTCTATCTGTTGTCTCGTCTTTGGTCTGTACGGTTCTGTTATCTGTTTATTTTTTTTTTCCGAGGAGCTCCATCAAACTGTTATCGTCTTTGGCCTCTGTGTTGCTTCTGTTGTCTTAATTCTTTGGTCTGTGAGTATGGTTCTGTTGTTGTATGGAAGGGAGGGCAGCCTATGTTGATTCTGGTGACGATTTTTTTTTTTCTGTCTGTCACGAAACTGCAACTGAAATGGATGTGTCTATATCGTGACAGTGTGTTAATTGATGAGTCTGTAGTCCTCAGTTAGCCCAAAAATATCATACCCCTTCCCCCCCCCTCCCCCACCTCAGAACTGGAGGCCTTACGAGACAAAGCTATCTTATTTCTTCTATTTCTATGTTGTAATGTTTGGAAATACTGTGACTCGTGTTTTTTAAGTATTTTTTTATTATACATTTATCTTTTTATATTATGAGAATATTGAAATGTTGGTACTGTATAATATATTAAAGTATTCGGTGGCACATAGTTGTAATGATTTGTGTTCCTTCTGGCTTGTGTGCATTTCACGGCTCTCTGGTTCCGAGAAGGTTTTGATGTTTCTGGATTCAAGCCTCACTCTTGGGAGCTCCTATCTCTCTCTCTCTCTCTCTCTCTCTCTCTCTCTCTCTCTCATAAAGTCTCCTCTCGCTTCTACTATACAGTACATCCCTACTCTCAGATACCCTCCTCCCTCACGTTCCTAATCCCTTCCCTTCCCATCCTCTATACCACCACCCCTCCTCTCCCCTCCCCTCCCCATCCCCTCCCCATCCCATCCTCTATAGTACCACCACCCCTCCCCTCCCCTCCCCCGCCGGCACATGTCCACTACGGGTCTGAAATATGAGGGTGGGCGCCATGGACGTCAAGAATATGCCACTTGATGTAAAGGGTAAGCGAGGCTGGTTCTGGTTTGGCACATCAAAGACGGTGAGGCCTGCCATCACCAGAAAAGTAGGAGGGATACATTAAGGCCACCAGGATGTATGTATGTATGTATGTATGTATGTGTTTATCTATCTGTGTATGTACAAGTATGTGTTTATATGTGTGGTCACGTGTTATTTTTATCTGTATTTATTTATTTATTTATTTATTACGTTTTGTGTATAAAATATGAATTTATGTATGTGTATGTAAGTACCATTATGTATATGTATGTATGCGTATATGTACCAGTATATAAATGTATAATTATGTATGTGTGTGTATCAAAGTATGTAAATGGTCACGTGACATTTATATCTTCTTATATAAACTTATTACGTTTTGTGTATGTCCAAGTAGGAATGCAAGTATACGATAATATTGGAGGGTATTTAAGGCAGAAAATTCGTGATGGTGCAGTGGTTGGGTACGCTCTGTGTGTGTGTGTGTGTGTGTGTGTGTGTGTGTGAAGGAAATGCTGTTAGTGACTAATACGAAACGAAAGTACAAAATCCTGAATGACGAGCCTGAGTAGTGAGGGAACTGTTGTTGTTGTTGTTGTTGTTGTTATTATTATTATTATTATTATTATTATTATTATTATTATTATTATTATTATTATTATTATTATTATTATTATTATTATTATTATTATTATTACCATTGTTTATTTTAATTATTGATATTTTCATTATTATTATTATTATTATTATTAGCGTACGTAACTATGTATTACGTACGTCCACCATGCAGTGCCGTACCATACCGCGCCGTACCGTCCTACTTTTATACCAGAATTGTCGATAGTGGTTATTTCTGCTCGCACCACTTTCCTCTTGGCTTGAGCTTCTCTATTTCTGCTGACTCCATTCCCCTCTGATGACCTGCTTTCAGTCCTGTTCTTCTTTTTTTTTTTAGTTTTTGTTCTTCTGTTGCTGTAGTCTTGATATCTTTGGTCTTTCTTTCTCTTGTCATGTTTGTGTGTGTGTTTCCCTTTTTGTAGGTTGGTTGTCCTGTTGTTTTTGTTATATTTTTTCTATTTTTTTTAATTGAATTCTGTTTATCAGTCCATATAATAAATTCTTATATTTTTCTCTGTGTTGTGTCCCTCCTCCTCCTACTCATCTGTCTGTATTTCTCTATTTATTTGTCCATCTAAAGTCTTCCTCCCTCCCAACCATCCACTTACCCGTCTGTATCTTTCTGTTTATCTGTCTATCTAATCTATCTCTATCTCTCGGCGGGGGTAACTAGGAAGCCATCAGTTCACCGAGAGAATGGTTCCCCGGAGCGCGGTTCATTGCCGGGCCCCTGTTTATTTCCGAGCCCAGTTCGTCCCTCGCCCATCTAGCTAGGTCTGGACTGGTGGGGACCTGGAGGAGGAGGGGGGGGGGGGGTTGCAATGGGGTGTTATGGTGGGGGGGGGTGGGGGTATGGGGCAGTGCTGAGGGTATGGGGCAGGGCTGGGGAAGGGTGCAGTGGGGTGTTGGGGTGTGGGGACGAAGGGAGGGCTCAGGCGAAGTGGAGGAAGAGGACATGCAAGATGTTTTGGTGGAGGTGGAATAGAGAGAGAAGAAAGTGAGGTGGAGAACTGAGGGAGTAGCAAGAGGTGGAGAAATGGAGGTGAGGGAGTGTAAAGTTCTTCTGTGGGAGAAATGAGAATAGTAGGGATAGAGGTTAGGGAAAACGTTGTGGTAAAAATAGGATGAAAAAAAAATAAAATAAAGGGAAGGAGAGGAAACGGAATATGTAAATAAAAGGGGGGAGGGGTAGTGGAGCAAGGATAAAAAGAGTATGATTGTAAAAGAGGAAAATTAGTGAGAGAAAAATAGAGATAAGAGAAAAAGAGAATGAGAGCCGAAAACTGAGAGATGATTCAGAGCTTTGACGTGAGTGAGTGAGGGAGTGGAGTGGAATAGAGAGAGGTAGAAAGTAGGGAAAGAGGGAGGAAGGTGGAGTGGAGAAAGGGGGCAGGAGAGGATGGGGAGGAAGAGAGGCAGCAGAATTTAGAAGCGTGGGATCCTGCTTGCTTCCGATGGCTTTCAGGATTTTGGAGTCCGCTGAGAATATAGCGAGACTAAAATGTTGTGCCTGGACTTAGTAATAATAAAGATACTACTACTATTACGACTACTACTACTACTACTACTACTACTACTACTACTACTACTACTACTACTACTACTACTACTACTACTACTACTACTACTACTACTACTTAGTTTACTAGTACTATTATGATTACTGTGGTTTATAATGATAATAAAAATAATGGAATCAGAAATTTATATACAAACATATGTATGAATAATTTTATACAACCACTTCGACACTAGATATCACAAAAAGTGTACCACAAGATAAAAATAATCAGGATACAGAAGAAATTAAACTTAGGCTACTTTTGTATTTTGTAGATAATTCCAATATTTCTCATCCAGTTATATCAAAGAGTCGAATATCAATACTATGCGACTGTTGTTTTTAATTGATATTCTGGTCTGATGTTAGAAGAAAATTGGCTGCATTGTGTTGTCCCTCCAGTTGTAAGCCTGAGTGGAAACCAAGGAAAGGGGAGAGGGGGAGCAGGAGTTTGGGGGAGGGGAGGGGAGAGGGGAGAGGGGGGAGAGGCAGGACTATGTTGGGGGGAGAGTAGAAGGGGGGAGCAGGACTATGTTGGGGGAGGGGAAGTATAAGTGAGAAAGTAGTCTGCCTATCTATCCATCTATCAATCCATCTATCCATCTATCTATCTATCTATCTATCTATCTATCTATCTATCTATCTATCTATTTATCTATCTATTTATCTATCCATCCATCTCCTTCGTTCACTGGGAAGATCCAAAAATGTTCCCAGCTCCCCCCTCTTCCTCCTTTTCTTAGTTTATGTGCGAGCCTTCACTGCCCCTGTTCTCCCTCGCTGCTTGTTGTACTCTGGATGGTGGTGATGGTGGTGGTGGTGGTGGTGGTGATGATGATTATGGTGGCCGTGCTAGTAGTGGTTAGAGTAGTGAAGGTGATTATAGTGTTGGTGGTGTTGGTGATTATGGTGGTGGTGCTAGTAGGTAGTGGTTAGAGTGGTGGTGGTGATGTTGGTGGTGGTGGTGGTGATTATGGTGGTGGTGCTAGTAGTGGTTAGAGTAGTGAAGGTGATTATAGTGTTGGTGGTGTTGGTGGTGGTAATGGTATCTATCTATCTATTTATTAAAGTGTGACGTCATCTCATCCATCATATTGTCAAACGCTTACTTCATTATTTTAAGGTATTTTAATTTTATTGTTATTTGTTCGTGTTTTTATAGTACAGGTATTTATTTATTAAGTACTTTTTTTTATTATATGGATCGAGTCAAATTGTCCCACGAAAAAGGACAAAAGAAAATAAACATACCGAGGCTGAAATGGAAACTAATTGGAAATGAACTTAAATGAAAACCGAAGGAATGGAATCAAAATCATGCGAAGGCCGAAGTGGACACCGAACAAACACATTACTAAATACACACACACACGGAAACTCACAACAGCCGACATTAATTCTTCTTCCCCTCCTTGACCCTCTCTCTTCTTTTCTCCCTTCCTCTCCCCTCCTCTCTTACCCCCTTCCTTCCCCTTCCTCTCCCCCTCTCACCATGTATCCTTCCCTCTCCCCCTCATTCCCTCTTATCCCCTCCCCCTCTCTCTTACCCCCTCCCCCTTCCTCCCTCTCTCCCCCTCTCCCCCTTCCCTCTCACCCTCTCTCATCTTCCCTTATTTACTCCATCGCAGGAAAATATCACCCCTGTGGGTTCTTCAAGTAAGAGGCAATTTACTCTGTGTGTTCCGGTTGTGGAGGATATTTACGGTCTTAAACGGCCGGATTTTACCCTCGACAAATTAACTGCTGATCGGGAGTAGCCCCTTCCCTTCCTCTCCCTTCCCCCTTCCCCTTCGTTCCCCATCCCTTCCTCCACCTTCCCTTTCTCCCCTTCCCTTCCTCTCCCTTCCCCTCCCTTCCCCTTTCCCTTCCTCTCCCCCCTTCCCTTCCCTTCCTCTTCCCTTTCTCTACTCCTTCCCTTGCTCCAATTCTTTCCACCTTCCCTTTCTCCCCTTCCCTTCCTTCAAACCTTTCCCCCTCCCCCTCCCCGTCCCCTCCCTACATCCCTTCCCTTCCCTCCATTACTTTCTCTCCCCTCCCTCCATCTTTTTCCCCTTTATTTCCCTTTTCCTTTCTCTTCCATCCCCTCCCCATCCCTTCCCCCTTCTAGTTATTTTATGTACACCTCTCCTTCTTTCCCACTTCTCTCTCCTCACCATTCTTCATACCCCTCCTTCACCTTCTTCCATACCCAGAAAAGAGAGAGAGAGAGAGAGAGAGAGAGAGAGAGAGAGAGAGAGAGACAGAGACAGAGACAGAGACAGAGACAGAGACAGAGACAGAGACAGAGAGAGAGAGAGAGAGAGAGAGAGAGAGAGAGAGAGAGAGAGAGAGTTGTGCCTTGTAAGTTATAGTCCCCGGTCTCTCATAGAAAACGAGCTTCTACTCCCATATTTCTCTTCCTTGTGTTGACTTTCTCTATCCACTATCTCTATCTCTATTTCTTTTTTCTCTCTTTGTTTATCCATCACATATGTTTATCTCTATTTTCTCTATACACTATCTCTATCTCTATTCTTTTTTCTCTCTTTGTTTATCCATCGCATATGTTTATCTCTATCTTTCTCTATACACTATCTCTATCTCTCTTCCTTCTTCTTTCTTTGTTTATCCATTACATAATTCTGTATCTGTTTATTTCTCTATATGTCTATCTCTATCTCTCTCTTTCCACTATCTCTCCACTATCTCTATCTCTTATTTTATTTCTCTTCTCTCTTTGTTTATCCATCACACATGTATCTTTCTCTATTCACTATCTCTCTTTTCATTTTTTATTTTTCTCTCTGTTTATCCATATATACAGGGTGTATCGCGAGGTATATCATTAAATTACACCAGAGATATAAAATATAATTTTGAGTATATTTTGTTCTATAAAGTATGCTGTGTGTAATCTCAGTAAAGTACAATGAATACTGATAAAAACTATTTTAACGTGTGTTGTCAAATGGCGGTGAGCTTCGGAGGGAGTCGTAGCCTAATATGTTTTTCGGACAAAAGAGGTCTTATTTATTTCAGCTTAATAAATTTTATCATGATTGCAATATTTATGTGATGTTTTATAACGTACATTTTCAATGCAGAGGGATAATACCAGGCCTGTATAAGAAGAAAATCCGTGAAATGTAGGGAAATGCTAAGACTTGCACGTTTGCATTATGTCGGAGGAGTTTACCTAACCTTCAAAAGATATTTATCATATTTCGTCGAATATTATTTATACAGGCCTGGTATTATCCCTCTGTATTGAAAATATGATTCAATGTACGTTATAGAACATCACATAAATATTGCAATCATGATAAAATTTATTAAGCTGAAATAAATAAGACCTCTTTTGTCCGAAAAACATATTAGGCTACGACTCCCTCCGAAGCTCACCGCCATTTGACAACACACGTTAAAATAGTTTTTATCAGTATTCATTGTACTTTACTGAGATTACACACAGCATACTTTATAGAACAAAATATACTCAAAATTATATTTTATATCTCTGGTGTAATTTAATGATATACCTCGCGATACACCCTGTATGTCCATTTTCTCTATATGTCTCTATCTTCATCTCTCTCTCTCTTTCTCTTTTCACCATCTCTATTTCTCTTCCTTTTTTCCTTTCTGTGTTATTCATCTTCATATGTATCTCTTAATTTCTCTATCTGTTATCTTTATCTCACTTCCTTTTCTCTCTCTGTTTATCTATCTCCATCATGTATCTATTTTTTTCTGTCTCCATCAATCTGTCTGTCTATGAACTTTCTATATCTGTCATATTTTTTATTTTATACACGTTATTCCTATTATCATCTATTCCTTCATTATTCCTTCCTCTTATTCTCGAATCCTTGTTTTTCTTCTAAATTCATTTTTTTATTTTTTATTCTTTATTTCCACCCCCAGAATTAAGAAAAACAACCAAAAATGCACCTGAATTCCCAATTAAGAGAAATATAATCCACTAAATATATTCACTCTTTTTTAGATTAGAATATTGCACATTGATGTTCCTCTAAATTTATCAAGACCTGTAATTCTATCCTGAAGATTATGATAACCAAAGTTTAACGTCCCACATATACCAATACAATTCACCCTCTGTATATCGTCTCTAAAGATTACTATGAACAGCATTGTGATTTTCCTTGCACTTCAGATCGTGTCCTGCATTTTATCCCAAAAGCAATTATTATGTATTAAAATATATAGCATCCTTCATTTCACATCTAAAGATTCAAATGGTACAATTATTCCATCTACAAGTATCCATCCTGCATTCCAACCCTAAGCATTAAATTATACTGCAGTTGGATGGTTGGTCTCTTAAACTTGCCAAATCGCCTCCTCCTCCCCCTCATTCTTCCCCCCTCCTCCTCCTCTTCACCCCTCCTCCTCCTCCTCTTCACCCTCCTCCTCCTCCCCCCTCCTCCTCCTCCATTTCCGCATTGAAATTAATCCAAACCACTCTATCCCCCCCGCCCCCACCCCCACACCCACCACCAACCTAGCCTCCCTCCCTTCCTTCCTTGCCTCCCTGTATCCTCTTGGCCATTAACCATCGTCCTGGCCATCATCTTCAACCCCCTACCCCCATTAGCCAATAATTGCCTCTGGTCCCCTAGAAAATTAAGTCAGCCAAGGGTCAGCGTGGTGTCAGCTGGCAGGTCAGAAGGGAGGGAGGGAGGGAGGGATGGAGGGATTGGTATTGGAAGGCGTTGTTGCAGTGTTGTTGATCTAGAGAAACATCCCTACTCTCCTCCTCTGTCCCTCACTTTTCTCTTGCATTTACTCTCACTATCCTATATAGTTTTTTTCTCGATCTCTTTATCTCATTTAGTTTATCTCTGTATCTATCTAGCAATTATGTTCGTCTATTTGTCTATGTCTATCTATCTATCTATCTATCTATCTATCGATCTATCTATCTATCTATCTATCTATCTATCTATCTATCTATCTATCTATCTATCTATCTATCTATCTATCTATCTATCTATCTATCTATCTATCTATCTATCTATCTATCTATCTATCTATCTATCTATCTATCTATCTGTCTGTCTGTCTGTCTGTCTGTCTGTCTGTCTGTCTGTCTGTCTGTCTATCTAAAATTATTGATCGCTCTCTTTCTCAACATATAACCACCTCCCACCATACCAAGACTGTATTATGCTATTCTCCCACAGACTCTCACACACTCCTGTATTTGTGTCCTTTGCTATGTCTATTCCCTTCACCATCATCGCTTCGTATCTCAGTCAGTTCCCACATCACTCCCTCCCTCTCTCAAGTTCCCACCCACACCATCTCCTTTACTTCCATCTTCTCCAACTCTTTATCTTCTTCATATAATGTTCCCTACGTCTTCATTCTCCCTTCTCTTCTCTTCTTCCTTTCTCTCTCCTTCCTTTCTCTCTCTTTCCTCTCTCTCCTTCCTCTGTTCTACATTATCCTTTTCATTCATTCACGTTCATATTATTTTCCACCTTTTCCATTTTGGCTATACAGAATTTATCCTACAACAACTACTATTTCCTCTCTTTTCTCTATTTCCCCCCCTCGTAGCATTTCTCCTCAATCACATTCATATTCACCATCACATTTTTAATTCTCATCATCCTCTTTTCCCTCTCCTCCTCTTCCCATTCCTCTTCCTCCTCTTCCTCATCCTACTCTTCCCCTTCCTCTTCCTTCTCCTCTTCCTTCTCTTCTGCCTCCTCCTCTTAATCCTTGCTTTCCTTCTTTTTCTTCCATTCCTGTACATCCTTCTTTTCCTCCTCCTCATCCTCCTCCTCCTTTCCCTACCATTTGACAGCTTCCAAACACCAACCAGAGGAAATATCTTCTTGAGAGAGTTCAAAATTACATCATCGTCTCCGTTCCTGTCTGTCTATCTGCCTGCTTGCCTATCTGTCTGTCTGTCTGTCTCCCTGGCTCCGTCTATCACCTCGTCTCTCCATCAGGTCTGTATGTCTCTCTCACACGAATGTCTGTCTCTGTCTATCTATCAGTTTGGTGCAAAAAAAAAGAGAGATAGGAATGAGAGGTAACAGAGGGAGAAAAGAGGAGAAAATGTGGTATAGGAGGAGACAGAAACAGAAAGGACGTAGAGGAGAGAGAGAGAGAGAGAGAGAGAGAGAGAGAGAGAGAGAGAGAGAGAGAGAGAGAGAGAGAGAGAGAGACCAGCCGCAGCCATTAGGAAGCAGGCGCGATCCCCACTATTACCCCAACTCAAACATTGAAACATTAGGGCCAGTTTCGTGATGGTCAGGGCGTGTCAGGGGGATGGGAAGGATGGGGGGCGGCGCTGCAGAGAAAGGGGGGAGGGAGGGAGTACCGTAGTTTGGAGAGTTGGGGGAGAGATAGGAAGAGTGGTGACGATGTAGAGAGAGAGAGAGAGAGAGAGGGAGAGAGAGGTGATATTGTAGTGAGGAGAGGGGAAGAGAAAGAGGGGATGACAACAGAGAGAAGAGAGGGGAATAGAAAAATGAGTGAAGTGATAGAGAGGAGTAGGTTGAGAGAAACGAAGGACGACGTAGAGAGAGAAAGGAAGAGAAAGGTGTACAAGAGGGAGGAGGAGAAAGTGCATGGGTTGACGACATTACAGAGGAGAATTGAATTGGAAGTATTGGATGCAGAATATAAGGGTGAGAGTGGCGTTAGAGTGGAAGGGGAGGATGTTAAAGGAGGGAAGTGACAATAGAGGAGAGACTAAAGAAGGGAGAGAGTAAAGTAGGGGGATATTGGAATTTAGTTGGGGTTTCTAGGAGAGGGGTGACAAAAAGGGGATAGTGAAAGTTTGGGTTACAAGGGAAGGGGGGTGGGACAGAGAAAGGTGGAGGAGGGGGGGTATCTATGACCCTAAAAAGAAGGGGAGTGACCTAACCAATGAGAAGGGGATGATAGGGGAGTAGATGGGGAAACAACTAAGGGAAAATGGGGGTTAAAGAAGTAGTAGAGTTGGGGGTGACAGAGAAAGGAAGGGGTGATAAGGGAGAGATGACAGAAGAGGTGTTCAGAAGTTTGAAAGGGAGTGTGGAAAGGAGGAGAGGGGAGAGTGATAAAGTGGGGAGTAGGTGCGTCATAGAGGAGGAAAAGGGAGGGGGAGGGAGGGAGAGAAGAGAAGGGGGAAGCGTCACAGTAGGGGGTACCCGAGGAAGCTCATTAACTTTGTGAAATGGCTGGAGGGGCAAGGGAAGGGAAGAGGGGGGGCTGGTCAGTCAGTCAGTCACTCAGTCAGTCACTCAGTCAATCAGTCATTACAAAGTCAGCGGGAGGTTGTAATTTATGTGTCATTGAAGTTAATTATTTCGTAATATTTTTTGCGTAATTATCTAAAATAAAAACTGATGGACCCAGAATGTATGTTAATGATTTCCCAGAACCAAGGATAATTGAAGTAGGTAATAAAGTAATGTAAGGGGCCGAGGCTGCTGTAATTATGCCATGTATGTTAATAATTATATAAATGAGTTTGTGTGGCCTTGTATATGTCGGTGTACGTGTGTAAGTGAAAGGGTATGATGTCTAGTAATATGTGTGTGTTCGAATGTGTTGGTGTCCGTGTTTGTCATTGTTATGGTTTGTGTGTGTGTGTGTGTGTGTGTGTGTGTGTGTGTGTGTGTGTGTGTGTGTGTTCGAATGTGTTGGTGTCCGTGTTTGTCTGTGTTATAAAGTGTGTGTGTGTGTGTGTGTGTGTGTGTGTGTGTGTGTGTGTGTGTGTGCTATGTTCGTATTTAAGTGATTGAGTGCTTGTGTTTGTTAGTGAATCTATGTGATTGATTTGTGTATGTATAGTAACTAAAAACAACAACAATAACTGAATCAATAACATCACTAACAATAACAAACAATGATAACCACAACTCTAACCAGAAGAGGGTGAGTGTTGGGAGAAGGGGGAGAGAGGAGGGGGGGAAGGGGTGTGTGAGGATTATAGGGTGAGTGTGTGAGGAGAGATACAGTAGTGGTGGAGAGAGTGAGAGATGAGGGAGTGAAATAGTGAGATTGGGGTAGGAGCAAGGAGTTTTGAAAAGTGAAGTGGGAGGTGCTTAAGCGTTGAGGTGAGGGATGTGTGTGTGTGTGTGTGGTATGGGTTTGAAAGATGAAGTGACTATAGGCTAGGAAGCAGGTGGGGTGCAGAATGAGGGGCTGAAGTAAGGGCTAGAATGAAGAGAAATATGAGAAGGCTAGGAAGTGGATAGATTACATGCAACCTGAGAAGATAAATTTATGTGATGAGGGACATATGTAGTAGGCCTATGAGTTTCAGAGTAAAAATGAGGGGCAAGGATGGTTGAAGTGCAAGATGAGGGTAGGGGGGGGGGGCGAGGGGGGCGTGTGTTGTGAGGGGCGGTGTTGGATGCGGGTCATCAGGGAGGTGGCAGATAAAGTGATGGTCAGGAAAGTGGGGGTGGGGTGGGGTGGAGGTGGGGGGGGTGAGGAGTGGAGGGGAGAGAGTATATAATAGAGGTTAGGATGGATGAGGGAATACATAGGACCTTCAAACAACAACAACAGACCTACTGGGGATGAGTCCATGGAGAAGAAGGGGATGAGAAATGAGGGGAATTAGGTATATGGCTTTATTAGGGAGGGAGTGAGGGATGGAGAGTGTGCTTGGGTCCTAGAGGGTAAAGGAGGGTGAGAAGTAAATGTTTGGATAGGGTAGAGAGCAGGGAGGGGATTAAGAAAGGAAAAGGAAATTATTGGAAAGAAGAAATACGGGATTGGGGATGCAGTAGATGACAGATGAGAAGGCAAAGAACTCTACGTAAGATATGAGAGAGAGAGAGAGAGAGAGAGAGAGAGAGAGAGAGAGAGAGAGAGAGAGAGAGAGAGA